>CM069239.1:2833754-3041520 GCA_035582765.1 Acer negundo
AATATTATTTTTTAGTTAGCAAATATAATACAGACGTTCCTAAAATAAATAATCTTATTGGAAAATGAATGCAGAGAATTTTTTTAAATGACAATACTTACTGTGGTAGCTAAAAATAGCAGAGTCTAACAAAAGCTCAAACGGTTGTAACAAACCTTGACCAAGTCCAATGAGACTAGGTCAATACTGCAAGTCAGTTTGAATTGCCCAAGAATCTCGAGATAAATCATATATCTCACTCCATGATGTTATGCTAAAACAGGTGGAAAGATATCAGCTTGCACTTCAGTTGAATGACTCCTCTATCATTATAAATAGGAGCCTCCCCCTTCATTTCAAGTGGTGGATTTTTCCACTCTCTGATCCACAAAAAGGCAGTGGACACATTCCCTAAATTCTCCTTCCCTAACTAACGCATAAAGCTATGATATTTTCTAATATTATTCACTTCAAACGAAGGGCTCTATAAGTCCAATGCCAACACGTCCAAATCGAGGGCTTTATGTCCTAACTCTACGCTCAGTCCAAGCAAAATAAGGCCAAAAGAATAGAATAACCCAGGGCTCAACCAATCATAAAAATGAGTCCCCAAAAAGGACCACCCCAACTCCGTCCTTTCTTTTTATTTTGTAGGATTGAAGTGTCCGACTGCCCGCCGCTCTACCAAATTCAATTGTGGATTTTTTTGGGGTCTACACTCACCCCATCCGACGGGCCTAACATGCTTCAAACTATAAGCCCGGTCTGGCCCTCAAACCAGCCCTTAGGGCTGACGGGCCTAAAATATATGTCCAGACCTGCCCTTTCAACCAAGTGCGAGCCAAGCGTATGCCTTCAATATGGCAGATCGGGCCAAGTGGGCTTATATGAAAGCGGGTAAAGCCCGCAATTGGTACTGGTCGGTCTGGCCCTTTTGACACCTCTAGGTAAAACACACTTCGTCCAAGAATGCACATATTGCCCTATTTGACTCTCTCTCTCTCTCCCCCTTACTTTTTCTCAGTTCTCACACATCTTGTATCCACTTACTCTCTCTTTCTCTTGTTCTTCGTCTCCAAACATTCTTCTATCCTCTCCCTTCCCATCCCAACTCCATCTGCAAATTAATATGTTTCATGACTCCATCAAAGATACTTTTGATCCACCTTTCACAAATAAAATGCATTTCCTTTCTAAATATCAAATTATAGCATAAGTATTTTTTTCTTCATTATAGATGGATTTGGAGCAATACTTTTCAGTATTTAATCATTGTTGAGTTCTGACAAGTAATGTTTTGTGTGACTTAAAATCAGTGATAAAATATTATACTTATTAATTGATTGATCTCTTTACTAAAAGTAAATCGAAGTGTCATTGTTATTTCAAGTGTGAATTTGTAGTTCTAGAGAACTTGTGTAGTTACAAGGATTCAAAGCAACTGGACTGCATAAATTATACGTGTATATATAATTATCTACTCATGAACTTCAAGATTAAGAGGAGATTTGTTATAAACTCAAAGAAATCACGATTGTTTTACATATTTCAAAAGTCCAAATTGATGATGTTTTTCAATCAAAGTAAACTGTAAACACATTTATTCAAGTCACTAAATGGTGAAATCCCAAAGTTTGCTCGATTTTCATGTGGTCCGAAAATAGAGTTTTGAAACATATCAGTTGTAACATATGGAGATACTGTGGGAATGATATGTTCCAATAGAATTCATTAGAGTTAGAAGAAAGAAACAGAAGAAAAGAAGTAAGAAGGAAGATAACCGCTTTTCTTTATTTCACTAATATTCGGCCTTTTATAGGCTTACAATGTAGATGAGTTAATCAACTCCCTAACTACCTTGCTAAGAATTCAACAAACAATAATTCAAAACAAATATAAGGAAATACTAGGAGAAGTGGTGTTGAATTGAAGCAGCAAACCACGCCTACCGGACAAAATTAAAGGACACTAACAATGACTGCATATAAAAATAAAGGACATTAACAATGACTGACTTGACTTCTAACTAACTCAACTTTTAACTTGGTCTTCTACTGATCGGGTCATGGCTTGCATGGCTTGTGAGCACGTATCAGTCATTCCTCCTAAAATTATCCTTTTCCGCAAGGATAAACTTTGTGTAAGTCTTGGAGAAGCGCCATTGATTTTCTTAAGTGGCGTCCTCATGAGAAATGCCTGCTCAAGAATTTATGTCTTTGGCTGATACTACCACTTTTGAATGATGTGGCGATCCAACACTTCCTCTAGTTGCGGAAGGATAGTAAAATCATCAGTAACTGGTGGAAGGAAAGACATAGTTACAGGTAAAGAACCCAACCTTTTCTTCAAGAGACTGACATAGAAAACGTCATGGATTTGGGATCCTATTGGTAACTCCAACCTATAAACAACTAGTCCAATTGTTTTGATAACTCTGAATGGTCCAAAATAACATGGCGCTAACTTGAGCGAATTGCGAAAGGACACTGACTTTTGACGATACAGTTGTAATTTGAGGTAGTCATAGTCATCGACTTCAAAAGCCACCCCACAATGGTGCTGATCCGCTTGAGTCTTCATACGATCACAAACAAATGTTAAATTGCGGTATAAATCACCCAATATGGTCTCTCAATCTTGCAGGAGCTCATTTACGCCTTGCACATTGGTAGTGCCTGGAACATAAATGAGCACTGTAAGTGGAGAGATTCCGTACACCGTTTCAAACGATGACACTTTGGTGGCTGAATAAATTGACGTATTATAACTATACTCGGCCTACGAAAGCCACTTGAGCCACTTCTTTGACTATTCACTGGTAAAGCAGCGGAGATATTGTTCCAATATCCGATTAACCACTTTGGTTTGGTTGTTCGTCTGTGGGTGATGACTGGAACTTATACACAAATCAGTGCCTTGTAACCGAAAAAGAGTCCTCCGAAATATATCGATGAAGACAAATTCCCAATCACTAACAGTGGACTGCAGCACTCCATTGAGTCGAACAATCGGCCCTATAAATGCCTTGGCCACAATTAGAGCAGTATATTAATGTTTCAAAGGAACGAAATATGTATATTTTGTTAAGCGATCGACCATCATTATAAACGAGTGACCTTGTGACGACGACAAAGCTTCCACAAAATCCATCGAGACTTCACTCCAAACTGTCTAGAATTGGCAAAGGTTGAAGAAGACGCAAAACACTCATACTAAAAGCGTTGACAGACGTCGCACTTAAGGATGGCAATGGGTTGAGTCCTACCGGACCCATATCCAGACCAAAACCCGTTAAAAATATTTGGACCTGGACCTGGACCTGGACCTAGACCTAGACCCATGAAAATTTTCGAGTTCAGATTCATGTCTGGACCCGCGGGTTTTAGGCAGACCCAGACTCACCCTGAGGACCCACAAATTTTCACAGGCCTGGGTCTAGACCCGCGAACCCATGGACTTGCAGACCCGTAAAACCTTTAAAAGGCTAAATCTCACCCCTTTTTAAATATATTTTTTCCATTATATTTTTATTTATACCAGTTCAATCTTTAAAGTCATAAACCAACTCACTTTTTGGCTATTTTGTTGAGAATTGAAATGACCACACATGTGGAATCAATAATCCATAAGGTCATAAACGAAAATTAAACATTACACAAATATCATCCTAAAACAAACACAACTAGTTTGAAATCAATGACACAACAAATAAATCATTTATCATCAATGATATTCATCATTCATTTTCTCTCCACTTTCAATTTCCAAAGTTCAATTCCATCACTCAAGATTCCTACAAAATTAAACAATGAAATTCTGGTTTAACAATGAAGCAGTTCAATTCAACCATTAAAATTAAAAATCTCAACACGAAAGTTCATAATATACTTTATTGAAAATGCAAACAAATAGGTAGTATCTTAAAAGGTTAACAAAATTAGCTAGACTTTACCACAAACACATGGTTAACAACTTATGAATAATATTTGTTCCTCACATTGAAAATAAAAAATAAAATACAAAACCAAGTTGGAGGGATGTGTGCTTTCAAAGAAGGAGAAAAAGAATTTACATGGGACAACTGAGGTCAAAGTAGATATTGCGAGTCTGAGAAACAACAAAACCTAAATAAAAGTTTAACACGTAACAACAACAGTCTTGTTAAAACTCTAAAGGTGCAATAAGAAATCATATAGTTATGTTTGTACTCAGAAATAAAAGTGTAAAGGACTATGAGAAAGATATAGTTACTTGGATTTAGATCTCAGAGAGAGACGTGCAACGACGGAGAGTGGAGCTTTCGTCAATCGAAAGGTGGAGCACAGAAGAAGCGGAGAATCAAAGAAGAACAATGTGGATTGTGAGACGTGGTTTAAGAATATGAGTCATGAGATTGAGCTGGGGCAGCAAGAAAGAAATAAGAAATTAGGTTAATTTAGGGATTTATAGACCATGTCAAAACAGTCGGGTCCACGGATTTGGGTTCAGGTTTTTGACTAGACCTAGACCCAGACCCAACCTGGACCTGCTGCTGGTCTTTTATTTTGGACCTATACACAAATGTGAGGACCCATACCCGACCCATTCGGTTCGGGTTTCACGGGTCCGGGTAAAATTATCATCCCTAGACTCGCACTATCGTATGTACTGCTTTACAGATGCACACATTCCTGACCATATAAAATTGGATCGAAGGTGACCAAGGGTCGTGTGGTAGCCAAAATGCCCACCTACTGGAGACGAGTGATTTTCTGGTAAAACAACTGGAAGTAGAGTTGAAGTGGAACTCAATAAGAACCTACCTTTTTGAAACCAGACACCATCTCGTTGGACATAGGAATGTTGGTCATGTAATGGGTTTGAACTAGTCAATTTGGAGTAGAAGTCGTCTCGTGCGACCTTCTGCTAAAGAACGGACCACCACTCGAATATGGGTAAAGAAATTGTCGAGAGTTCAACTTCCACAACACGAGATAGAGCATCGGCCCCTTGATTTTCCTTCCCCTGCTTATACTGAATCACATAGTCATACTGTAAAAGTTTTGGCAACCATCGGGTATGCGTGGGAGTAGTTATGCGTTGTTCAAGCAGGTATTTCAGTCTTCGCTGGTCGGTTTGCACGATGAACGGTTTTCCTAACAGATATGGTCGCCACTTCCGGACGACCTTAACTATCACCAACATTTCCTTATCGTATGTGGACAGAACCAAGACGGATCCTTTTAGAGCTTCGCTAAAAAAATGCTATGGGTCGGTCATGTTGTGTTAAGATGGCTCTAATGCCCACACCACATGCATCACATTCCACCATAAAGGGTTGTGTGAAATCTGGTAGACAAAGGACATAAGACGATGTAAGTGCTTGTTTCAATTGATTAAAAGTTGTGTCTGCCTCGGAATTCCACTTGAATCCTTCCTTTGTAAACATGGGAGTCAAGGGGGTTGCTATTGCTCCGAAATTGCGAATAAATTTACGGTAATATCTCGTTAAACCTAGGAATCCGTGGACTCCCTTGGCCGAAATAGGAACCGGCCATTCCATTATAGACCAGATTTTGGCTGGGTCGATTGCAACTTCTTCTAGGGAAATGAGGTGTCCCAAATATTCTACCTGTAGGACTCCAAAACAATATTTAAAAAGGTTAGCAAATAATTCGTTAGTGCCAAATAAAGGACACTAACAATGACCACCTACGAAAATAAAGGACATTAACGATGGCTGACTTGACTTCCAACTAACTCAACTTCTGACTTGGTCTTCTAGTGACTAGGTCATGGCTTGCATAGCTTGTGAGCACGTATCATGGAAACTCTGTTCCAAAAATGGAGATAGAGGAAAAGAGAAATTTTGGAGACAGATACAACTATACGAGAGAGAAGACGTGTGTGAAAAAGAAAGGGGGAGAGAGAGAGAGAGAGAGAGAGAGAGAGAGATAGTCAAATAGGGGCAGTTTGTACATTTTTGGGAATAGTGTTTAAAAAAAAATTGTCTGGCCGTTGTATCAATCCAACGCCCCAGACCATATCCTGGAAGTGATCTCTCCGTCTAGGAGACCGCACTTGAAAGCTTACATATATATATACGAAATTTTTTTTATGAGGATGCTCTGATAGAATTATATAAGATCATTGAATATGAGCCACGCGTTTTACATATTTTGACTTTGTATGTATGCACTTGTCAAATCACTTTTATAAATAAATGACTCACATTCAATATCCTAATAAAGTTATATAAGGACGTTTTGATATAAACGAAACCGTATATATATATATATTCATTTTCACCTGTAATATATATATACGCACAATGAATTTAAATATATATTATATTGTTTTTATTTAGAATCAAATTAGAACGTTTTATTGTTTTGTTATAGGTGAAAATGATCTCAATAAAATATTGAAAGTTTTGAATATCGAAGTACAATTTTAAGCAAATGTTATCAAGGAATGTCTGTGCAATTTTCCCTTGATTTAATAATTTCAACACCCGGTCAAGTTTTTTAAAATCTGTTAATACTATAATGATTGCAGCAATAAAATGCACACAATAAGCTTACCTTCGTCAGATTATCATGAAGTAGAAGTATCAATTGTCATTTAAAAAAAAAAAAACAGCACCTGAAACATTTGTGCATAGTCTGATTTGATTGTTAGAAATAAGAATAGTCTGATTTTGATTGAATAAACATCACTACAAAACCATAGAGACTGATAATATTTGTGCATCTTAATGGTTGTGAAAGCACCTGAAACATTTTCACTGGCGACAATCCGGGACTTACCCTGAAAAAGAGTTCTGATTTCTAAATCACAACATAGACAGTCATGTCTGGGGGCAGTTTTTGATTGGAAAGAGAATGGGGGTGTTACATATAGCACAAAATATAGGCTCAATATCATTTAAACTGTTCTATTATGGAACCTTACACTCACTAGGAGAAAAACAGCTGCATCAGTCACGAAACCCGGATGTCTTCAATTGGGAGCATTTCCTGGAACAATGCTTCAAATAGATTCCGGTTGACACGGGAACAGCACCACTTCACAAAGAAACTCGATATGGAAAATTTGTTGATTCCTGACTTCCAAACATTGTCAAGTAGTAGCTGATCCAAGAAATGATCTGATTCGCTGCAATAACTCAGCCTTCACTGAATCAGGAACAGATGCTGCGGACACATAAGCAATGCAGACAATAAATTGGCAGGACTGATATGTGTAGAAGTATAGCTACAGCCAACAGGTAAGATCCATTCAACAGCAAGAAAGTGAAACTTAAACGGCAGATATATGTAAGTACATCAGCAGACATCCAAATTCCCCATATGACATAAACAAAGAGGAATATGTTGGATCTATCGTTTACATTGGTCAAATTTTGCCCAAAACTCGGTCCAAGTTAATAAACTCTGATTTCTTAAAACGGGTTTTTCCTCTCTATCTGTGTTTTCAACATTCTATTCTATACCTAGTCTTATATTGTTTCTAATTTGAATGCAAATTAAACTCCAGATCCTGAAATAAAAACTCAACTCTTGCAGTTCATAAGTTATACGAGAATCAACCCAAAACACAAGTTCATACATGAAGTTTTGGGTAAGCAGAACAAGAATAATAAACACCCACCTCTGCCCTTTGGAGTAATAACATGTACTAGGTCATCTACCGTAACATTACTCCTTCCTTTCTTCCTTGTATATGCCCTGATAGAAGATCAAACAAAAAACTTTACAGTGCTAGAAAAGTCACTCTATCAGAAAATTCAAGAATTGCGATATGATGGAAATAGAAAGGAAAAACCACATAATTTAAAGGATGTTGCGCAATGTATACTGAGAGCTTTGGAAATATCCCCACCAAACAAAACATAAAAGCAAGTAATCTGGATCGGTAGGTTATTTTTCTTGCAAGCGATAACAAGCTACAATATAAATCCCAGTGATACTCTGGTTGCTCAAACAGTTTCATTTAGATAAGGTATACAAGAGCGGCCCAAGCATTCTGCATCTCAGGAATCAAATACAGAGATTCCAACATGAAACCAACAAAACATGTAGTAATTCAAAAATGATTCAGTGAACCAGCAAGTGATGCTAAGCACATATCCCTAAAGTTCATTCAATATGCAGTGTTTTAGTTACAAAAGGAAAAGTTTCAATTAATAAGTTAATACAATCAGAAAAACAAGGATTAGGAACCTGCTCAAACATTGTTCTATTAGCAGGCTTTTTTCATCGTTTGATTGATTGTATACTAACTACTACCTTAGATTAACTAGTAGAATTCACTTACAAGTTCAAGTATTTCTACTCTAAACCACTCTCACAATCAAGCATCAAATAACTTGTCACAAAAAGATTTCTTCTTTATCACATTCAATGATTCAATTTCATTAATGATCACATCAAACAACAACCCATATAAAAATAAAAAATAAACCATAAAAACTTGTAACAACAAAACCAACTAAAAAAAGCAAACCTGCAAAGAGCTTTCATCTCATCCCTCCAACCACATTCTATAAGCCTTTCCCTCAAAAGCTCCTTCAATCTTTCTTTCTCTCCACTCTCAATCAGCTGCACTTTGTAAAACAACAAAACAATTAATTTTAATTCTTAAAAAAAAAAAAAAAAAAAAATATGAAAACAGAACTTCATTGAAGAACCACCTTGATGTTGATGATTTCTTGAAGGGTGGGTTCTTGATTATCACGATCCTTGTCTACATCTGGGGTTGGTGGACGGTTGATGGAGGACCTCCTGTAACAAAGCAAAATTAATGTTAAAACTGGGCACTGTTAACTTATATCTGATGAGAGAATTCACGGGTTTTCGAGAATCGATGACTCACTTGTGAGACATTTTTTGTGTTCTAGCCGGAATTATAAGAAGAAGAAGAAGAAGAAGTCGCTTTTCGTCAGATAATCGGGAGTTGGAACTCTGCTGCAGAAGTGAAAAACAGTGGTTTTTTATTCGGTTGACAAATTATCGTCTGCGTACGAGGGATTTATTGTACCTGGTTATATACTTTTGTTTTTAAATAATTTAAGTTTATTTTTTATTTTTATTATTATTATATAGATCGTGGGTTTTGTTACCCTACATTATGTGTTTAGGTTGATTGAAATTTCTCTCGCTTTCGATGACTGACACAATATCAAGTTAATAATTTAAGTTTTAATATGTTATAAAAATATATATAATAAAAAAAAGGTAAAACATATTTGAAAAGAAAAACAAATAAACCTCGATAAACAAGGGTTTGTCCTGTAAGCCCTTTTTTTGTTTGTTTTTATTTTTGTTTTTTACCGAAAAATGAAAATGAAAACGAAAACAGTGTATTTGGTTTCACTTTTAAATTCCGAATACGCGTTTAGTAGCATTTATTGGAATCCGTATTTTAAAAATAAAAACGGAAAAAACACTTCTGATAGGATATTGAAAACTTTCGAAAATTGAAATATCAATTTTTACATTTCTTTAATATTATAACAATTATAACAAATTGATTAAATAATTAACTAAAAAATATTGAAATGTAATTTTTAAATTAAATAAAAGTTGTCAGGTCAAGTGAAGAAGAAGAAGAAGAAGAAGACTAGATCGGCGGCGGCGAGTGGCGATCGGCGGTGAGAGGCGACACGGAGCCGATCAGCGGCGACCGGAAGAAGAAGAAGAAGAAGAAGAAGAAGACCAGATCAACGGCCAGCGAAGGAGGAGGAAGAGGAAGAAGAAGAAGAGGATGATGAAGAAGAAGATGGCAGCGAGCGGAGGAGGAGGAAGAGGAAGAGAGGAAGAAGAAGAAGAGGAAGAAGAAGAAGAAGAAGAAGATGGCGACGATGACGGCAGCGATCGGTGACCGGTGACTGGCGGAAGGCAGCGGCGAGCAACGACTGGCGGCAGATATCTACGATTGGCGGTGAGGAGGAGGAAGAAGAAGATGCTGCCCAATGAAGAGACCTGATAGAAAAAAAAGAAAGAAATATATATATATATATATATATATTTTGTTGATTAATTTGGAAAACAAAAACAAATTTAAGAAAAACAAGTTTTTTTTTTTTTTTTTTCACTAGTTTTGTTTTTCATTTTTTTTTTTTGTATTTTGAAAATAAAATGAATACAAAAACAAAATGAAAAACGGTTACCGAACGTGAATTTGAAATCATTTTAGAAAACAAAAATGAAAACAAGCTGAAAACAGCCTGCAAAATGGGGCCTAAGTTTCGGCATAGAGTAAATATCAAGTCTTACTCCTACCAAAATCCGAAACTAAAATTAAAGTCTTTTAAGGATAATTGTATTATTTCAATCTCTCGGTATGAATCAAAAGTGAGTTCTACGAGTCTTCACAATGTGGTTCTGCTAAGAAGTGGATCTAGTAATTTTTTTCTTTCTTTCTAGCATAGAGAGTGATTAGAGATTTACTTGTAAAAACGTTTGAGTCTATGAGAGACGGTGAAAGAGAGCAATGGCCGAGGAAAGAATTTCTTTTTCATAAGGGCTTGGTTCAAACATCTAAAATTGTATGTAAAAATGGTATTATTCAAAAGTGGAAATGGTGGAAAGTATCACTTTTTCCAACTGATTTGGTGACTCTATGACCGGTTTAATAACTTAAGTTTAAAAGGCACCTATTATGGTGAACTACCAAAATTGCCCTTAGATAATCATTTATGTTATTGTGTTTGTCTGGTTCTCTCTCCACACTTCCAACAAAAACGATAACGGGGTTACTCTCTCTCTCTCTATCTCTCTCTCAATACAAATAGAAGTTCAAGATCAAAACAACTGGACGTGCTTCATTACAACAAGGTAATATTTCGTGTAAATACTTCTTTTCATTTGTTCACATTTTCATTGTGACAATTGTGGATCTCAGAGACTTTGTCACCTTTTTCCGAGCCTTTTTAAAAATCACTAATCGAGCATTTTCATGTGTTGTCCGAGCCTTTTCATGTGTTGTCCGAGCCTTTTTATGTCTGCTCCGAGCCTTTTGAAGTTTTGTCCGAGACTTCTCCGAGCTTTTTCATGTCTTGTCCGAGCCTTTGCAAGTCTTCTCCGAGCCTTTTGAAGTTTTGTCAGAGACTTTTATAAAATAACTATTCGAGCATTTTCAAGTCTTCTCCGAGCTTTTTCATGTCTTCTCCGAGACTTTTCAAAAATCACTAATCGAGCCTTTTCAAGTCTTCTCCGAGCTTTTTCATGTCTTCTCCGAGACTTTTCAAAAATCACTAATCGAGCCTTTTCAAGTCTTATCCGAGCTTTTTCATGTCTTGTTCGAGCCTTTTGAAGTCTTCTCCGAGACTTTTAAAAAATAACTATTCGAGCATTTTCAAGTCTTCTCTGAGACTTTTCAAAATTCAGTAATCTAGCCTTTTCAAGTCTTCTCCGAGCCTTTTCATGTCTTGTCCGAGCATTTTCAAGTCTTCTCCGAGACTTTTTAAAAATAACTATTCGAGCTTTTTCATGTCTTGTCCGAGCCTTTGCAAGTCTTCTCCGAGCCTTTTGAAGTTTTGTCAGAGACTTTTAAAAAATAACTATTCGAGCATTTTCAAGTCTTCTCCGAGCTTTTTCATGTCTTCTCCGAGACTTTTCAAGTCTTCTCCGAGACTTTTAAAAAATAACTATTCGAGCTTTTTCATGTCTTGTCCGAGCCTTTGCAAGTCTTCTCCGAGCCTTTTGAAGTTTTGTCCGAGACTTATAAAAAATAACTATTCGAGCATTTTCAAGTCTTCTCCGAGCTTTTTCATGTCTTCTCCGAGCTTTTTCATGTCTTCTCCGAGACTTTTCAAGTCTTCTCCGAGACTTTTAAAAAATAACTATTCGAGCATTTTCAAGTCTTCTCCGAGTTTTTTCATGTCTTCTCCGAGACTTTTCAAAAATAACCAATCGAGACTTTTCAAAAATAACCAATCGAGACTTTTCATGTCTTCTCCGAGACTTTTCATGTCTTCTCCGAGCCTTTTCATATCATCTCCGAGACTTTTCAAAAATTAGTAATCGAGCCTTTTCAAGTCTTCTCCGAGACTTTTCAAATAATCACTAATCGAGCCTTGTTAGGTCTTCTCCGAGACTTTTCAAATAATCACTAATCGAGCCTTGTTAGGTCTTCTCCGAGACTTTTTATTGAATTACTAATCGAGTCTTTTAAAGACTTTTTCGAGACCAAAAATGTCTTTTTCGAAACTTTCATGTATTCTTCGAGACTTTGCTAGTGTTCTACGAGCCTTTTAAATATCCTCACCCGAGCCTTTGTAAATGTAATTTATGAAAATATTTTGTACTCCTGAGTTTTAATTAATAGTTTTGATTAATTTGACAGCATCATGAATCGGGTTAGAATAGTAATATCTTACAACGGTCAATGGGAGCAACTACCCGATGGAAGTCAGAGGTTTGTTGGATCGATAACAAGGGAATGTATGTGTCAAAGAATATGACTTACGAAGAATTGGTGGCGATGGTGCATACCATTGTGAAGTATGATGTAAACAAATTCAATGTTGATCTGGCATCAGTATCAATCGTTCCTGGCAGTACATGTCGTACATTTATAAGAAATAACGATGATGTTCGGTTTATGCTAGGGGAAGATCGGGTGATCCCTCAAGTATGTGTAAGTCTAACTCAGAGGACACCTGGAGATGTGATAGGGAATGATATTCCTCCTGCTGAAAATACCCAACAATTTGGATCCTTTAGCGGTAGCAACCAACTATATCCCCAAAGGAGTTTCGCCGAAAGTGGGGAAAACATGTGTGGTGTCCCACCGGTAGCGGTTGACCAAGTAGTTGAACCTCAATTTGGCGATGTGTTTGGTTGTCGAATTGAGCATTACCATGAGGTGGATAATGAGGCAAATAATGAACAGGTAGATGATCTAGAAAATGTGGATGAAGAGCGTACACAAATTCAAACACAAGGAAGACATGTACAAGGAGTTAGTTGCACTGTACCAAATATGCCTGGGACTTCCGAGGTCCGACATAATATAACTGTATCTGATTCTGATAATACGATAACTTGGGTTATTCTCGGAGCAGATTCATACTCGTTTGGTATTGGTAGAAGCAGCACCTTGGCAACGCAAGAACCTACATGCATGATTTATAAAGGTCAATTTTTCCCGAGTAAAAAGGATTTGAAGAGGCTAGTTGGCCTTTTTTCAATGCGGGAGAACTTTGAATGGAAGGTGAAAAGGTCTAATAAGACAACGTTACATCTAGTTTGCATCATTGACAATTGTACGTGGAAATTAAGAGCGGTGAGGAGAGATGAAGGGACTTACTTCCAAGTCAGAAGTTTTGTCAACCAACACGGTTGTCCTTTAGAGGAGGTTCACGGTCGCCACCGACAAGCTAGTGCAGTCATAATCGGAGAAGTCATTGCACCTAGACTTCAACAACATGATGGTCGTCTCATGCGTCCGAAGGACATAATCGCCGATATGAAAACAATGTATGGCATCCAAGTCATGTACAGTAAGGCACATGATGCCTTGCAATATGCATTGTCATTGACCTATGGAACGCATGAAGAAAGTTTCAAATTGTTACCATCGTTTGCGTACGTTTTGGAACAGCAAAATCCTGGCACAATCACCGACTTACAATGCGCAGACAATGATACATTTTTGTACTTTTTCATGTCGTTGGGGTCCTCAATTAGAGGTTTTCGGAGGTGTATGCGTCCTATGATTGCAGTTGATGGTACCCATTTGAAGGGAAGATTCGGGGGTACAATGTTTGTTGCAACTGCACAAGATGGAAACGAACGGGTGTATCCAATTGCTTTTGGGTACGGTGACTCAGAAAACAACCTTTCATGGGAGTGGTTTTTGGAATGCTTGAGGGGTGCCCTTGGTCATATAGATGATCTGGTTTTCATTTCCGATCTCCATGCAAGCATTGAAGCGGGGATTTCTAAAGTGTTCCCTTATGCAACCCATACGATATGTTGCTCGCATTTTGGTGAAAATATGAAGAAACGATTCCACAGAAAGGATGTTGCCGACATAATGGATTCAGCAGCTAGGACGTACAGTGAATTCAATTATAACGGGCACATGGAGGAGTTACATAGGCTGCAAAATGGTGTATTCGAATATGCCATTGCTGCCGGTCCACACAAGTGGTCTCGCGTACAGTGTCCCCAAAGAAGGTACAGGGTGATGACCACAAATGTTGCTGAGTGCATAAACTCATGCCTAAAATTCGCACGGCAACTGCCAATGATGACACTGGCGGAGTTCATTAGGAATATGCTACAAAAGTGGTTTTACGATCGTCATGCAGCTGCACGGTCCATGCGTCATCAACTGACCGATGCAGCACATCTTGTGATCCTAAAACGTGTCGAGAAGTGCAATTATATGACCGTAAATCCAGTTGACTTGAACATATTCTCCGTCAAATTGAAGGGAAACCAATGGACGGTTAACTTACACTCGAAGACTTGCACATGCAACAAATTCCAAATGGACCATTTCCCATGTTCTCATGCACTCGCAGCGGCAAGGTACATGAGATGTTACGGTTAACGATTTATATTATTTGGGTTCGTGAATCTCATTGTTTTCATTGTTGTAGGGAGCGAAACTTGGATTTCACATCTCTGTGTGCGGACTACTACAAGAGAGAGACATTTATTGATGCATACTCGGTTCCTATTATGCCTGTTGGCCATCCTTCTTCATGGGTAGTGCCATCAGACATCGCATCTCGGGTGGTTTTAAATCCAAAGTCGAAGAGACAATCAGGTCGCCCGATGGAGGGTCGACATGCCTCGTCTTCGGAGAGGACAACCACACAGTCGTGTAGAAGATGTGGACAATCAGGACATAATAGCAGGCGGTGCTCCAACCCACCGATGGTTAATGAAGGTCCCAGCATAAGTGTTCCCGATGAATACCGTCGCAAGTGCAACATCTGTCATTCAATTGGACACAACAAACAAACGTGCCCTGAGAAAGACTCTACCGTGGAATGAGACCGTTGGTTATTATGCTTTTTTATGTTGAACTATTATGATATATTTATTGGTTGTTCGTTTAATGCCATATTGTATCTTTTGTTATAGTGTCTACAATTCATTGTATTGTTTATGGATTTCAATATATCAAATGTGTGTTCAAGTGTTAATTGCAAACAACTAAATTTTTTTAAAAAATAATTTCATTTTATTACTCAAATGTTATGTACATCAACTAAATCACTAACTGGATGTCCAATCCTTTGAGTTACAAAAAACCTCCACAACCATCTTCTCTCGGATGGTGCCCATTTCGTTTTCTGACCAGTCGAACGTATCACTGTTCGCTGCCAGGTACTCTATCAATCTCAAAGTATGGGCACCACAGTTACCACTGCAAGTCACCACAAAAACAACCGTTAGAATTGAATGTTATTAAAACCGATTAGGATAGAATACGATCTTTAAACAGTCATACCCTCTATCCTGTTGGGGTACACGGTCTCTAGACACAATGTTGAGTGGAAAGGGCTTATTATGCAATGTATACGTCATATCGCCCATCCGTCTGCGACCGTGAAAGTCCAACGCATGCAGCATCGACGGTAAAAAATATCGTAAGCAAGCGAGCTGCATTTTCCTATGGCGAAATGGTACCTCCTGTCTGAACGGGTCCATCAGGTAAATACTCCCTGTTGTGAGGTCGACGCTGGCTAGTGCCCAATGCGTACGTCCAAGGTTGCAAGGAATCAAAACCTGTATGTGTTTCAACAAAGTGTTATCAATGAGAAATGTATTTAAAATTCAAATTCAAACAATGTAAATAAAACACTGACCACGTCAACTTCGTTCCATGGTTTGGTTCCTACGGGGACCAATCCACGTACCACCGCAAGGTCCTCAGCGGACCACTGATGCTTGAACATAGACCAACTGCGGCGGGGTTTGTCGGCCCCACTTCCCATCAATCTCTCCCAGTCATTCAATAACCATGACTGTACAACGAAAATTTATAAAACGTTAGATAAAAGATGTACGAAACACATAAATAGATGTTCAAAAGCCGTACAAATTAAACACTTACATAGAACTGTGAATCCTGTATGTTGATCCTCGGACCGTAGACGGTGGAGTAATATCTCTGACGCTTCCGCAGAATATGCAAGTACGCGTCCATATGCTGACAATTTCAACATTTTGTATTGTTAGCATTCTACTATTTTAGAAACATCTTATACACAATGTTCAGGTAAGAACCATACCGTATCCTCCAACTCCATGATGTTGGTTTGAAATCGATGGAACCAAGGGACACCAACTGGCTCGAGTAGATCCACATCACGCCTGCATAATTTTTGAAGAAGTTATATAAGAAAGTCATTTTACTTAGCAGTTTCAAAATACAAAATAATTTTTGTAATATCTGCGATTATACTTACAATTCCCCAATCGAGTTCCTCTTATAGGCTTGGTACGCCGCAAGGTGGTCAGGATCTATCAATGCGTGGGCGCCCATACATGTGCTGGTTGTGGCCTAATCCTTGGCCTCTTCGGCCGACAGGGGTTAGTGTATGGGGTCCGCTGTTGCCAACCTGCCCTGCGAACCCGATCCTGACGTTGAAGGGGTGGGGTAATCCGGTCCACAGAAAGGATGTGATCCACTGGATGGCTGAGCTATAAGGAGGAACTCTGTCCCCGTGTATTGCCTCCAGAGGTGCGATGTGTTGACGGACTATGTCCCCCTGTATCGCCAGTAGGGGTGCGCTGTACATTGGAACTATGTCGCCGTCGATCGCCTGCAGGTGTAAGCTCTTTGGGTGCACTGAGACTGGGGATCTCTGTCTCTGTGGAATAAATGAAGGGGTGCTCCGCACCAGGATCGACCGGAAGGGTGTGCTGTAAGGAGGTGCTCTGTACCAGTTCTTGAGAATGAACAGGTTGGTCTGGTAAAACCTGCTGAGGTTCTTCCTCTATCTCCATAGGTGTTGTATCAGTACCACTAGTACCACGAGTAACCTCCTCTCGTGGTGTCACACCAGGCCCTTGCTGATCACCCTGATGACTACCTGTCCTCCCTCTGGGACTGAAGTCTCGGTGTCCGTCTGGGTCATCGAAGGGTGGGTCATCGAAGGGTGGGTCATCGAAGGGTGGGTCATCGAACCGTGTACCTCGAGTACGGGCGTGCGACGTCGAACCCTGAAGCCCTCGAATCAAATCTAGCAACTCCTGATGCTGTTGATCTCGTTTCTCATTACTCTTTCGCACCTCCTCCTGTAACTCGCGTAACGCATCCATCAGTTCAGTATACCGACAGTTCTGAAAGGATTTCGAAATTGTCGGTACTAAAACCATTCACTCGATTGAAATTAAATAATACGGTAAAAAGAATTATACGTACCTCTGTTTGCCCTCCAACGCCTCCTCGTGAGTCATCTCCAGTTCGAGAGTCATCTCTAGTTCGAGGCTCTCTAGGCAACGTGAATCGAACCCGCCTAGTCCTCGCGAGACGAATATGACGACCGTCCGAGTCAGAACCCTTTGTATCACTGGGTTCGAAAGACGGACCCTCGGTGTCACTGGTTTTAGCAGTTGTATATCGTTCGGGGTCAGAGACGGGAACAGGTATATCACCGAGATCAGCATCATACAAACTGCCTCCCTGGGAAATGCCCTCGAAGTACCGTTCAGCCCTCTCAGTTGCCGTCGGCACCAACTTTACCCTCGCAAACATCTGAAATTGCAGTTAGACCATTGTAATTGTATACATACTAATAGTTATGAACATAAAAAAAAAAAATATATATATATATAGATATTTACACTTTCAAGGAAAATGCTATTCAACTTCTCCCCCTCGGTCGCGTACTCAACTCCCATTTTAGAATTCGGGGGGAGAGATCGATTTCCCTCCGCTTCCCACATCCGCTGTTGCCAAGCTCGGGGATAACCTCGAAAGCAAATATCTACAAAACAGCTAAGAACGATAAAAATCCAATACAATACATAAGTCATATGAAAAAAATAACAAATTCAAAATTCTCACCAACAGGGCGTGCGTTAGCCCATATATGTTATATGTCTCCGTGGTGTGTACATCAACGCCCTTTCGTCGCTGGCATTGTTCAAACCGCCTACGTCGACCATCCAACGCATGCTTGAAACCGTATATAGACTGCTTATACACGTGTGCATCCCACGGGGAACGCATCAAAAGCGTCCAAGTCCTCGACTAGGCGAAACTGCCATACTGGAACTTTCTCTCTCTCGTCCAACCCCATCAGTATCCAGTTAAGCATATACAATAAGCAAAACTTAACCGCATCGTACTGCTCAGAAAAAACACCAATCCGTAGAACGGCTTTCAGCTCTGCATACTCGACCTCATCTCGACCCTCAAAGTACCGTTGGTGTATGCCATTCTCTACCATATCATAGGTCGACGTGTCAGAAAGTTCTCCGAACTTCAATCCGGTGATTAGACAAAACTCAACCTTTGAGAACCGGACC
Organism: Acer negundo; assembly: GCA_035582765.1. Classification (NCBI taxonomy): domain Eukaryota; kingdom Viridiplantae; phylum Streptophyta; class Magnoliopsida; order Sapindales; family Sapindaceae; genus Acer; species Acer negundo. The sequence continues at coordinate 2,852,219 of CM069239.1, forward strand.
GAATGCCTTCCTAACAAAAATCTCATCTCATCTTCAGGCCCATCGTGATGCAACTCGCGAATAAGCAACCGATGTATAATGCCAGCTGAAAACTTCATCCCACGATCCATCCGAAGGAGGTGTCCAACACACGACTCAGTATACCGACGTCGTTCTTCGATCGCAAGATGTTCAGGTACCTTGTTAAGTGCGTTGTCGATATCTGTAAGGTCATCAAAATGGTCATGTCGAGTTATTTTCCCCGAATACCTTTCTTCCTCTGGAGTTTTAAGCGAATCTTTTAGTTGATTCCTCATCTGCATATTGACATAAAAAAAATATATCTAGTTAAATAAAATAAATAATATAAAAATGAAAGGTTTCGGACACTAAATGAAAAGTCTCGGACACTATATGAAAATGCTCGAAAACTATATGAAAAGGCTCGGGCACTATATGGAAAGGCTCGGAAACTATATGAAAAGGCTCGGACACTATATGGAAAGGCTCGGAAACTATATGAAAAGGCTCGGACACTATATGGAAAGGCTCGGAAACTATATGAAAAGGCTCGGACACTATATGGAAAGGCTCGGAAACTATATGAAAAGGCTCGGACACTATATGAAAAAGGCTCGGACAATATATGAAAAGGCTCGGAAACTATATGAAAAGGCTCGGACACTATATGAAAAGGCTCGGACAATATATGAAAAGGCTCGGAAACTATATGAAAAGGCTCGGACACTATATGAAAAGGCTCGGAAACTATATGAAAAGGCTCGGACACTATATGAAAAGGCTCGGACAATATATGAAAAGGCTCGGAAACTATATGAAAAGGCTCGGACAATATATTAAAAGGCTCGGAAACTATATGAAAAGGCTCGGAGATTCTAATTCTAGAAACCTATTCATATTCCTTAAAAGGCTCGGATTACTATTTAAAAGTCTCGGACAATGTTTTAAAAGGCTCGGATCCTATTTTAAAAGTCTCGGAGCCACTGTGAAAGGCTCTGAGATTCAGATAGCAGAAACCTAATCAAAAAGCTCGGAAAAGGCTCGGATTACATGTGAAAAGCTCGGAAAAGGCTCGGATTACATGTGAAAAGCTCGGAAAAGGCTTGAAAACCCAGAACTTCATCGTGTTCAACAGAATTTTTTCATAAATTTAAACCCTAACCTAATCAAACAAACCTAATCAAACAAACCTAATCAACAACAAATCAAATCAAACGAACATCCAACATCAAACGCAAATAAAAGTTTCAACAACAAAAACGCGTCAGAAAATCATATCACCTTCTCGTCGATTTCAAGACTGTATCGCCACCGCCGGCAGGTTTCCCGTCAGATTTAGTACAGGATTTCTTGGTCTCTCTTTCCACTGTTCTCTCTCTCTCAACTTTTTTCTCTTCAGACGCTAACTGACAAGAATGAGGGTATTTTTGTCTGGTCACCTAAATAGGTGCCTTTTAAACTTACATTACTAAACCAGTGACATTCTCACAAAAGTCCCTCCAAATAGTGACAATAAATTTTTGAACCCAAAAAAATGGTAATGAATAATAACAATCAAACCAATTAAATTTTGATTATATTATTACAATTTCTAAACTCAAAAGTGTAAATTTTGTTCAAAAGTGTAAATTTTGTCCAAAATGTTGATAAGACACTAACAACGATAGATATAAACCCATAAAACACGACTAATATCAAATTAAAGTAATAACTCTAAAAAATCCACTAATTGCCTATTACAAATTATCACAAGTATTATACATAGAGATGGACATTTTCCCTTCTATCCCCATTTGAGGATTTTTTTTTTTTTTTTTTTTGAAAAAAATGGAGAAATGATGTGTGTGTGTGTAAAATCCACTAATCGCTTATTACAAATTATCAGATGTGTGTGTGTAAAATCCACTAATTGCTTATTACAAATTATCACAAGTATTATACATAGAGATGCACATTTTCCCTTTTATCCCCATTTGAGGATTTTTTTTTTTTTTTCCCTTCTATCCCCATTTGAGGATTTTTTTTTTTTTTTTTTTATTTTTTTTTTGAAAAAATGGAGAAATTGTGTGTGTGTGTATGGGGGGGGGGGGGGGGGGGGGGGGGGGGGGGGGGGGGGGGGGGGGGGGGGGGGGGGGGGGGGTGTTGTAAGGGATAAAATTATAATATATACATTTTAATTCTCATTTACTCTTTTTAACGATAAAACCTAAAACCTAAATCTAAAATCTCCTCTTAAGATTTGTAAATGAATGCTTGTTTTTTTTAGTTTAATTTGTAATTTTTAGTCAAATTGGGAAATAAGGGAATATGGGAAAAACGAAGAAAATAGGGAACTAGGGCTCAAAATTTTTTTGTCACTATTTGGGCCTGACTTTGTAAAAAAGTCACCGGTTTAATAACTTAAGTTTAAAAGACACTTATTATGGTGGACGGACAAAAATACCCCTCACAGTAACTTTCTTCACCATTTTGTTTTTTTTTTTCTTTCAAAATCCTCCATCAATGGAAGACGGTGGACCATGACCAAACACAATAACGACTTTTTTTATGTCCCAGCCTTTGTTAGTTACATCTGAGATACAAACCGTCTTGTTAGTTGTTTTTTTTTTTTTTTTCAATTTAAAACATTTTTTTGTAAATCTTAAACAGATTGTGCGAAGAAGAAAAAAAAAAATTGTTAAAAAGGCTAAAAAAAGGCTAAAAAAAATTCTCAAACAAAGCTTAGAAAGACTCGGACAGTTCATTAAAAGTTTCGGAGAAGAAATGAAAAGGCTTGGAGAAGTAATGAAAATGCTCGGATAAGAAATGAAAAGGCTCGGAGATTTAAAATTAACAAAAAAAAAATTGTTAAAAAGTCTCGGAGAAGAAATGAAAAGGCTCGGAGAAGTAATGAAAAGACTCGAATAGTTCATTAAAAGGCTCGGAGAAGTAATGAAATTAACAAAAAAAAAAAATTGTTGAAAAGTCTCGGAGAAGTAATGAAAAGGCTCAGATAGTTTATTAAAAGGTTAGGAGAAGTAATGAAATTAACAACAAAAAAAAATTGTTGAAAAGTCTCGGAGAAAAAATGAAAAGACTCGGATAGTTCATTAAAAGGTTCAGGAAGTTGACGAAATTAACAAAAAAAAAATTGTTGAAAAGTCTCATAGAAAAAATGAAAAGGCTTGGAGAAGTAATGAAAAGGTTCAGACAGTTCATTAAAAGACTCGAAGAAGAAATAAAAAGGCTCGGGGAACAATTGAAAAAGCTTGAGCCTTTTCATTTAGTCTCCGATACTTTTCAATCAGTCTCCGATACTTTTCAATTAGTCTCCGAGACTTTTCATTTCTTCTCCGAGCCTTTTTAACAATCATTTTTTTTTAAAATTTTGAATATCCGAGCCTTTTTATTTCTTCTCCGATCCTTTTAATTAACTATCCGGGCCTTTTCATTACTTCTCCGAGCCTTTTAATGAACTATCCGAGCATTTTCATTACTTCTCCGAGCCTTTTCATTTCTTCTCCGAGACTTTTCAATTAGATTCAAAATTTATATAACAAGAGAAAGACTTACAAAAGACTCAGATAACAAATGAAAAGGAGCTCGACCCCCGAATGCGTCTGCGTAGCGCTACAAAATTAATTATCCAAAGGAGATGAATTGATAATGTTACGGTGTTCAACCTCCATCCTTCATTGAAGGTCTGTTACAGAGGAAGATGAAAGAAAAAATCTCAGAAAACTTTAAAGTAAGAAAGAGAATATGTAAAATAAGGGCATTTTTGGAAATCACTTACTTAGTGCCTTTTAAATTTAAGTTATTAGACCAATCACTTTGTCACTAAGTGAGTTGGAAAAGGTGACATTTTCCACTATTTCCACGGGATGGATACATCTCCCCCTAAAATTCTCCATCCTCATTTGAAATGGGAGAGATGGGGGAAGGGTCTGGGAAGTGGGGATGGGGGGATCTATATCATCCCTATTCCCCAAATGTACATCTTATACAAGATAGTTAACAATCGTTATTAACTATTACATACTGTAATAAAATTAAAAGGGAATTCAATTAAAGGATTTGTTAGGTTTAAAATTGTTAATTTAAACTAAATAATAATAATAAAATACTTTAAAGGAGTGATAATTATATATCAGATTATCAGGGTGCAAAATCAAAGGCAAATCTACAAAAATATAATGACATGGGATGGAATATGCAAGTAAATAAATTCAAATCACAACTTCTGTAAATATAATAAATTGAAATCACAAAGCCAATAATTAGTATTGGTTTTTAAGTGACAAGAATGCTCGGCATGTTGAAAGCGTGGGGTTGCTTAACCAAATCACAAAGTCGATAATTAGTCTCGATTTTTATGTGACAAGGACACTCAACGTGGTGAAAGTGAGTGGATACTCATTTACAATAGTAAAGTGAAAAAACATCGTGAGCACACGACTGTGAGTATATTTTGAGCATCCTAATACATATCACTACATTTTTACTATATAAGCATCAATCATAATAATACATATGGTAAAAATGTGGTGATATGTATTAGTATATTCAAGACATGCTCACGGTTATGTGCTCATGAGAGAAAAATTGAGAAACATCAAACATATCTTAAAAAAAAAAAAAACGGCAATTGATTGTGAAATTTGGTTAAGCTTGTTATTAGAACATTACAATTTTTGGGCTTTCGTTGTATTTTATAAGTTTGAGGCCATCCGACTCTTTTAAGGAAATCGGTGCCTCCATTCAAGGAGGATGCCGATGGCCACTATCAAAGCGTCAACTGGTATACTCCACAAACAAAGGCCGATGATCTCCATAAAAAAAGGAGGCATATTGCAACACATGTGTTTGGTAAACTCAATTCATAAATTATTAATTTTAAAAAATCAATAATAATAACCAGAGGTGTTTCCTACATTGAAATTTTAAATTTATATATTATTTATGTCAATGGGTTAAATTCAACATATTAATCCAATCTCCATCCCAACAGGATATTAATTTGAAATTCATTATCATCTAACCGAAAGATCTTTGACATCCCTCTATGCTCCATGTTAATTTATGCAATTTTTTTAAACTCAGTGATGCCGATGGGTTAGATCAAATTATCCATTAACGATGTTACTAATCTGAAAAATGATTCAAAACAATTGATGTTAAAAGAATGTGTTTTCACAAAATATCCAAAAAGACTTGACTCAAATATGGCGCCAGAAACATTTCGCATGGCGGGTGAAGTTTTAATAAGACCATACTACCCCAATAACACCTTCAAAGGACCGAGAAAATTGACTGTTTACCGCTTTACCATTCCTTATCGAAGGGGTATTTTTGTCCAGTCAGGAGACTGGAAACAGTGGAAAGTACCAAATTTTTCCCGCTAAAAACCCTAAATTTGTTTGTTTGTTTTCCGCAATAAGTCTCTCACATTTCAATATCGAAATCTCACCGTCTACCAATGGCAGAAGAAGACAACACTGAGACAATCCGACCCGAATTCCCGATCAGCCGGGTCAAGAAAATCATGAAACTCGACAAAGATATCAACAAGATAACCTCAGAGGCCATGTTCGTGGTCGCGACCTCCACCGAACTCTTCCTCCGATTACTCGCCGAAAATTCCGCTAAAGTCACCATCGAGAAGAAGCGAAAGACTATAAATCTCGAACACATGCGAATCGCCGTCAAAAGGCATCAACCGACGAGTGATTTCCTTCTCGACTCGCTCCCCGTGCCGACTCAGCTCCTGGATCATCCGGCAACTGAGCGCAATCGTTCAAATCCTGCACCGGAGAAGCCTTTACCCGTTGGCACTCGCCGCATTGATGATTTCTTTCGGAAACCGCCAAGTGAAGATCCGGTCGAGATGAACGATTCTTAGGTTTTGATTTATTAACTGTAGTAGAAGTTAATTTGGTTTTGTAGATTTTATGTTTTTGATCAAATTGAAACAATATATTCCTGAGAAGTGTATGGGTTTTGTAACATAATTAGATGGCTTGGAATTTGCTTGATTAGTGTTTTTGACTTTTCAGCAACAATGAAATTAATTTCATGTTCGTTAAATGCTGCTGTTTGTGCAAGACAATATATGGTTTTCTTCTACTGTTAACCCTGACTCAAATTGATTTAGATCATTAATCGCAAAGTTGCAGTTTATTTTTATATGTCTCTGTACCTTTTGCCTTTTCTTATGGTTTAATTTCAAGTAGCTTCAGTGTTTCATTGCTTATAAATAATTTATGCTACTGATGGTGATTGTTGAATTGAGTTTGTTAACTTTCACAAGAAATTGTCGAAACATATTTGGTGATTACATTAGATTCTGTGGTTGAAACATTGTTTGGTGGGTGGGTTTACATTACATATGAAGAAACTGTGATACTCTGGTTAAGCTCAGCTTCCACATCTGATTTCCTTGTTGTCACTGGATGAAGAGTGATTGTAATTGAATGGCATTTATTATTATTATTATTATTTTATAATTTTAAGTAAGCAATTCTAATAATACTAGATGAAATATGCTTCTTGCCTGTTAATAAACAAAGCATGTCTGTATTATTTGTGCAGCTAACTGCATAACGTCTTTGAATTTTTTATAGTTGACAGTTTCTATTCAAATTGGCAGTCGTTAATTCAATTGATAGAGATGCAATTCTAGCTCTTTGATTACAAACATAATTTATCATAGCTCCAAGTATCTATTTATGTGGTACAGTAGCTGCACCGTGCACATGTACTTTAGTAAGAGCAAGAACACAAAAACTCTCAAAACTTTTATTTTATTTTTTATCACAATCATTATTCTTTCAGGTTCTAGACAAGTGACTGATATACAGGGTCAAGACATAAATACACAAGTAATTTCATAAAATGTTCCAACAAATGAATTTATTCTTTGTTTTTTCTGAGATCAAGATTCCTCTAATGACATCTGCTTATGAATTCTCATCAGACATGAAGATCTACAACTCTGACTTCAATATCAGGGAGATACGGGACCAGAAAATGTTGACACCAGTGATGCTGTTTCATCTCTAAGCTGAGAAACGAGACTGGGCCGGGAAAACTTCTTCTGTACGTGCGCCTTCCTCCCTTCCTTTACGAAGGATATGCCTTGAGTTGCTGAATTGATGCTGTTTGATCCCAACTGTTGGACACCCAAAGAAACTCTTCTATTTAAAGGACTTGCATTGTTGAAGCCTTCGTTCAAGCTCCTGTTTGAAATACGCCGACTGCTGGTGCCTGGCCTGGACCCAAAGGCATTTTCTTGCTCGACAACTACCTGGACCTGCACCTTCTTATTTTCCTGCCGGGGAAATGCCACATCATTAGAATCTAAAGGTATGGATATTAAATGTCATTCTGGGTCAAAGCTCGATTTTATTGACATGCTAATTTTGGAAAGCTAGAGATGAGAATATATGAAATTCTTTGTTATTGCGTGTCAAATAATACTAACCCGTTGTCTTTGTTTCTCCTCCTCTCTTTCCTGTCTCAACATGTTATACTCTTCCAACATTGCCAGCAGAGGTACCTAGATGACCACAGATGTAGATTCTGATATATAGATCTTAACTAAGGAGTGCTTGAATTAATATAGGAGAATGTGTGAGTACAAGATCATTTTGATTTTATAGGGATTCCAAACTGTTAGGCATTAGTATGGGATGAAAACTAGGGGTCTGTTCAATATTGTTTTACAAACAATGTTTCTTTTTTGGCTAATTCAAGATCATCCTAACATATAAGGTCTTGTTTTGGATAACAGTATAACACCAAAACAATTATTCTATTTTGAAAAATGCTTTTTCTTTCTAATGAAAATTAGAACTCAAAAAACACTGAAACAAATCCGAAGGACCATTCATATATTTTTGCTGCATTGATTATATAAGCTGTCACTATATGATCTTACCTCATCAAACAAGAAAACTTTGTTTCTTTCTTCTTCCCAGACCTTTGTCTTTGCTATAAGGGAGTCTACCAAAGCTGCATTAAAGTAGTGAGTGATTGTGAATAATATGCAAGGGCCATAACACTGCATGATCTAAATTCGAAAAACTTTTCAAGCTAGAATTCGTAAGGCTTTCTGTAATCTCATTAATTCTGTTAATGATATTTGGTCTACCTGGTTTGTTTTGCCAATGACTTTTGTTATCAAGAGTAATTTGGATATTTTTGTTATACACCTTTTAACATTCTCATTGTTTTATTATGATTGGTCAATGAAAATTGGACCTTGAAAGTTCCTGCTTCTCACTGGCTTAAATTGTTGAGAAACCTCCTTTGTTACCTGGGATTTTGTTGACAATTACTCGGGCCCTTTCAGCCCGTCGTAGGTTCCTGTGAGCACCTCTGCTGACTGAATATCGATTCTCATCCTGTAAAAATGCATGAAATAGGAAACATGAAACCAATGCAGTAAATTTGGAGCTAACTAAACATGTAGGCCAATGGTTGTGGGTTACAGACCGTGCTATATTCTTCCAACCAGCGCTCCTCATCACGTGCCAAGATCCACCTTTCCACCTTCTCCATTATTGCCTTCCTGCTAGAAGCTTCTTCTTTTGCTCTTGATATCTGTTCATCCATGCTCGTGAGGAGATCTGCATGATCCATCTCCCCTTTTGTATGTCGAAGTCAATTTATGGGCTCCGTTAGATTTATAAAAGAACAACAGAACATATCTTGAAACTGGAAATTATTCACTCTCTACCCACCAGAGTTTATAAAGTTTATTATTTTGTCCATCTCTGATTGTGAAGGAATCTCCATGTGTGAGTTATTGCATATCCCCTCTAGCTCATTCTGTTTCTTCAGAAAAAGTTCTTTCATCTTGCTTGCTTTTAACTGATCCAGTCTCTTGACTTCAGCCTCCGCCTTGACAATTTGAATAAATATAATGTCTAGTTATTGAAACTTGAAAACAATTTTAAGTAATTATTATTCTATTTTTTTCTGTCAGTTTGGAGTACTGTGAATCATGTATACTAACCTGCTCGATTATATTATGGGTAAGGCTTCCAGACTTTGATACTTCTGTTGATGAGGATGACAATAAACTGGTAACATGAGAAAACCTTCGGCGATCTCCATGGGGTGTGTCCATAAGATTCCACAAGTTTGTCAGTGCTTTGCCAAGATGGTGAAGCTGCAAATCCACAAAAGCTAAATGAAGTACTTTTCCATGCTGATACTTCAGGTAACCAGTGAATTGTATCTTTAAAATAAAAAGTTTGAAGCTTGAAACTGTGCATAGCAGCTATTGATGTTTTATATAATCCATGTGGAAGCTCCTGCATATAAGATTTTCTCAAAACATAAGGCTAGCACAGTATATGAAATTTTCACCTTCTCAAGCCGCTTCTGCTTTTCTTCCTCCAGAGATTCCACTGTGGTGTTGAGTTTTGCTAAAATGTTGTCACTTATGTTTTTTGATATTCCATACAATTCATTCAAGCTGGGGTGAACCTTTGTTATGATCATGGAAGATTCCATTCCCAAAATTGCAGACAGATTATGCACCTTGCCTATATATTTTTCTACCTTCTGGAGTCTGTCATTCTTCAAGCCAACCAAAGAAAAACAAGATTATAGAACTCAGTTTTTGAGTACTCTGTTTCATATCCTGAATTTTTTTTTTTATAAAGAAATGTTAATGTACCTTCTCATTATGAAGTCTTTGTAGCTCAGTCTGATATTCCTCAAGTTTCTTCAGTGAAAGATCATTCTCATTCACTACTATTGTTTTTGATGAATCATCATATTCTGATAGACCTGCTATTTCAGCAGAAATTTTCTGAATTTGTGCTTGCACAGCTCTGAATTGGTTCACCCTCTCTTCTTTCCTCAATCGCATCTCTCTCAAAGCTGGTGTGATTGAATCTAACTGCACCTTTAAGGTTCCAGACATTTTTTCTGGCTGCAAAGACAATAATGAGTTGACACAATGCAAGGAATTTCTTGTTCAAGATAAGCAGATTGCATTAGAAGTCCTAGAAGTCCCAATCTTGCGAGTTAGGAAAATTTCTGGTCAATTGATCATTATGATGAAATTTGATGAAAATGTTAACATGTTCTGAGTTCATAAGTCTTAGTACTTACATGCATTGCACTTTTCCATGTAAGATGCCAGGATTCTGAATTTATATGCTGAGTAGTATTCACATTTGTACAGATATTCTATATTATATGCACTGCTTAATTTATGTTTTATAACTCAAGCTTAATTACTGAACAGAGATTGATGGATAAGGTACCCGTCCAGGAAGAGATCGTTCACCAAGGGACAGAAGAAGGTGGGTGAATTCAGCTTCAGATTCTGCCAGTTCCTGATGCAAGCGAGCTCTTGACATATTAGCACGGTCAACTTTTCTCCTGTAAACCTCTAAACACTCTTGTTCTAAATCCAGTAGAACCTTCTCTCTTTCAAACTTATCTTCTCCAACTTCGTCCCAAATTAGCTGCGCCAACATACCAAAAAAGAGCAGTAGAATGTAAACAGTTAAACCCAGTACTTACGTATAAATTGTTGAACACCAAAAAAAGGAAACTCACTTGCAATTCTTGTAGTAAATATCCACACGAAGTTTCTAATAATGCAGAACTCCGCATTGTGATTGGTGATTGGAAGGAACCCATCTGGTGGCTCCTTCAATACGAGAACGAATCCTGAGATAGATTACTAGAAGGCTGGAGTTCTAGCTTTGATGTCTTGACTGCTGGAAGGTGTAAGCTTTGAGTTTGAGTACATTGATAAGCAACCAAGTATTTTGAGAGAGAGAAAAAGAGTGATGGGCTGTAAGCTATGGATGTGAGTGCTTTTGGGTGTGAGTTTTTGCTTAAAAGACAAGGTTGGCAGAGGAGTTAGGTACTGCTGAAGCTTTGAGTTCAAGAATCATCCACATCCAGTTCTGTTCCAGGTTTTGTTCTTTCTCTCTTCTAAGCTTTATAATTTATAATTACAAGAGAACCATCTTTTTATTTTTATTTTTTATTTTATGTATATTTTCAGATAGAAAGTTAGAGTTTCATTTTCATGGATGTACCACTTGGTTTTCACTACACTTTTGTGTCTTAGATGAGTATTTAACAGGTAATGTCTTGAATAAGCCTTCAACAGGGACTTGATTCTTAAGCAATCTATATATATGCCCAAGTTAAACAGCTTTTCAACCTTCATTAGAACTTTTTTTAGATTCTAAACAATGATTGATCCAGCTGCAAAATAGCTCAACTGATATTACTTTGGTGATGGGCCAATGAACGAAAATCTGGGCCATCTGATATCATTACCCGGTTGATGTGCGGTGATTATCATGATAATGATCATGACTCATGAAACTCTTTTCCCAGTCTTCATGTGTATATATTATCATTGGTCTTCCAGATCTTTAGTGCCATTGATCATCCTATAAGCTATATAACCCATTCACATTATCGTCAAAGACGTATTGTCTTGGTGGTTGGAGATTTAATTTCTCCATCAACTCACCAAAGTTCAAACTTGACACTTTATATATATTGTCCCACCATTATTTATAAAACCGTATTAAGTATGGGGAGACGTTAGGCTGTGCTTGCAGTGTTCGATTTCAGTAGGTCTAAAAAAAGAAAAAAAATTCACATTTTCACAATGTGTCATGACCCATGCAAAGAGGCTTGCCTTTTTTATTATCTGATTTGATAATTGATTTGGAAAATTAAATTGTTTTCTTATTATTGTTAACATAGCCAGGTATATTTGGAAGAATTAGGTTTGGGATCCAATTTGATTAGGAATCATAATCATAGGATATTGGAATAGCTACTAAATCATTTTCAACAAAACACTCTACCTGATCCACCTTTTTTTCTCACTATTGGATAGAATTAACCATATACTTTTTTTTCCAAAAATCACTCATTAAAAACAGTTTAGGTTTGCACACAGAGAGAGAGAAAGAGAATTAGATACCAAGAGTGTCAAGGACCCAATCATGTTAGTTAGTTTTTTTATTATCATATTTTACCATTAAATGATTCGTCTCTAAAAAGAAGGCAAAAGGGTGCCCAAGCTCATGTTACCAAAAGCTTTACCATTACTATATCAAAGGTTCTTGTAACTTAAAGAATGAATAATATTATACTGTCCAAAATCCATATATTTTGCTCGTGTTCTTTGATTTTTATTTTTTATTTTTTTCTCTGATTTGGTACATTTTTGGTTATTTAGATTTGTATCGTTAGACAAAGCATCTGATACACTAGATTTGGAAGCAGCGGCAACCTCGTATCCAGTATCAGCTAGATGATGACTAAAGGAAATTATAAATCGGAACATGTAAACTTCGAATAAATCTGTACTTGTAGCTCTGTTTTTTTTCCTGTGTTTCCTTCGTTTCTTTATATGTGATCTTCTCTTTTCTTGATTTCGCGACACAGCAGAGCCTCCATTTTCTGATATCTCGACGATCACGATCCAAAAAGAAACGACGTCGTATGCCTCAACTGTACGAAGTATGGAGATGGAAATTTATGTTTTTTTTTGTGTGGAAAATTTTGTTGACCGGGCACGTCATTACGTTTGGCTGACATAACCAAACACGTCAGCAGAGATGTGTTGACATGATCTGACACGGGGGTGAGAGGCGAACTGACGTGCCATGTCACGTCAGGCAGATTTTGCTTGTGTGTCTGGGCGATTCAGCGCATCCGGCTGACATGATCGGACACATCAGCGAGGGCTTTGCTGACATGCATCGGTCCGTCAGAGAAGGCTCTACTGACGTGCCCTGACACGTCAGCTGTTACGATGACGTGATAAGACACGTCAGTTAAGGGTCCATGACAAAGGCTAGAGCCATTGTTTAGGGGTGACACGTGACAGAAGCTAACAGGGAGACATTAGCGTCATCTGCTAAGTTCTCAGACGAGCAATCCGACATCACCTAGATAAATCAAACCTCCTAATCAAAACGCCGACAACTTCTTGGTTGTCACTTCGGAGACATCCGAAAAATTGGAACGATAAGAAAAGATTAGCAAGGGCCCTGCGTCGCAAAAATTCGGGCAATGGTACAAATTGTTTTCCATTTATTTTTTCTGCAATTTTAGTCCTATTGATGTTCTTGTACTTTTTTTTTGCTGGAATTTCAGACATTGATTTCGTTTTGTGTTCCAGTGGGTTTCAGTTGCTTTTCTTCAGTTCAAAGTTGCCGATATTATTGATGTACGATTTTATACATATAGCATAGCTTATTTGTTGAAGAATTATGGGCACTGCATATAAATTTCTCTTCCTAGTTCTTTTGAATATTTTCTTTGGACTCCGTCTTTGATTTCGTACTTTAACAAAGCATCTGATACACTAGTTTTGGGAGCAAAACCTGAAATTTTTATGCATTTTCTTTAGATCAGAAAATAAACTCTACATGAATATTTTCTTTGGTCTCTCAGTCTTTGATTTGGTGAGAATAATAGAGTGTTTAAGGGGGTGAATAGTTTTAAGAGTGTTTATCGGGATTCAGGTAGCTTTGGATGATAAAACCTGTTCTTTGGGCTTGCAATAATGCTTTTCCCTCTCTGCAGAATCTTTGTATTCGTAAGGTGTTGACTAACCCCTCTTGTAAGCGGTGTGGTTTGGGTTGTTAGGATACTGATCTTGCACTTTTGTGGTGTGTCAAGGCTAAGGAGGTCTGGTCTAAAGACTACTTTCTGGGGGCTGATGAAGCCTTTCAAAGGTATGAATTGTATTGATCTTGCTGGGTGGTTTTTGGTTAATGTGAAAAAGGATGTCCTGGAGCTTTGGTAGAAACTGTATTGTTCATAATAGGAGTAGTAAACCTGGTGGGTCTATAGTTGATAGGGTGTCTGATCTCCTCAAAGAATTTCCAAGTGCACAGGTTTCTCTTAGCCCAATTCCGCCTCCTAGACCTTGTGATTTCGGGTTGTTGGTCTCCTCCGCCTTCGGGTTCTCTGAAACTCAACTTGGATGCTGCTGTTAAACCTGGCTCTTCTTATATTGGGATTGGTGCTATTATTTGTGACGAACACGGTAAGGTTGTGGCTGCTCTGGCTAAGTCTCTTTTGGGGTCTTTTCCAGCTGAAGTGGGTGAGTTTCTGGCTTTGAGGAAAGGTCTGATCATGGCTTAAAATCTGAATTTAGTTGTTGATTGGGTGGAAGTGGATGCTGTCAGCATTGTCTCAAGTGTCATGAGTAATTGTCCAGATTTTAGTCTTGTTGGCCCTATTATCTCAGATATTAAGGCACTTTTCTTAGATGTTACGGTTGTTAAATTCCATGCCATTCCTAGGATTTAGAATGTTGTGGCTCACATCTTAGCTTCTTTTGCCTTTTACTCTAAAGAGGGGATTGTATTGGACTTGATTCCAAGCCTGCTTGTGTTGTTGCTCTTCTTTAATGGAAGTTTGTTTGTTTAAAAAGGGAAAAAAAACCTCTAAATCTTTCCATTTGATTCTAATAAATTTTTTCCTAGTAATTAATAAGCTATTACATATATGTTGCTTTGATTTTCTGAGCTATCTCGTGCTTTTGTTGTACATCATAATAAGTATAAATTACAAGGCTGGTGAGATTATATTAAAGAATGCCTTCTTTCGAAATTAACTCCTTTAATTTGACTGCACTTGTTTGACATTTGGAATCGGAAACAACTATAATTTGATGATTACCTTGATGGTATTGGGCATGTTAATGATGTTATCATCAAATTGATTCTCTTCAATTGTTGTTTAGTTTCATATTCCCTTGATATTGTATTTACATGTAAGCAGTTGCATCTATTTATTGGGTTGCTATTTTGAAAGTCAGCTTTTAAAAGCTGATTCTTGTTTGTTCACTTTCTTTGCCGACTCTTGTCTCTCTTTGAATCTATTTATTTGTTGCACAATATATATTTATTATGATTCTTATAGTAATTATGTTATATAATTTTGTTAAGAGAATAAAGAGGGAGAGTGGTGGAATGATTTGGAGATTATGCTTTGTGATTGTTGACAGATTTATTTGGGGATTATGCTTTGTGACTGCTTTGCTTGGGATTTGGGTTCTAAAAGACAAAAAGAAACTGTCCAAATTTCTAACCAAAAGTGTTCTTGAAATTTCATTGAATTACTTTTGTTCTGTTATGGATTGATTGTCAGTTTTTCATTGATTCTATATTGTTTTTCAGTTCTTTACAATAAACTTTTATCTTTTTTCACAATATCGATAGAACTTTACTTACTCTTGAGTCTTGCCTTAATGAATTGCATGATCTTGTAGGATTTCGATAGATGACATGGATAGAGAAGGCCTTGATATAAAGGAGTGGAGTATATTATAGCATATGTTTCAATAAACTTAAATGAGTTGAGAGAACTGTGAAGTGTGAACCAAGCATGAAAAAGTTCCATTTCAACTGAAACGGTTTATTGGCGAAGTTCTCGTGGCCTTAAACTTCCATTTGTGATTGAGGTTCGTTTAGTTATCATATGATTGGGAATATTTTTGTTTGATGTGCATCCGAAAAGTTGAAACCCTTGTTCTGCCTTCCTCCTCCAGTGTTTGTGAACTTCATTGTATGATTTTATCATGTGTTTGACATCACATTATACTCCATTATCATGGATGTTATTACATTGCGATCCTACCTAAAGGATTGGTAGGTTTGGTTTGATTGACAGAACCTACCGTACAGGAGCCACCTTGTGGTTATGGATTCATTTATATTCTATAATGAATAGACACATAGTGACAAAATATTACAAGTTCTCTCATCCGCTGAGCTCAGAGTCGATTTCGACACATCTTGTAGAAGAAGGCTATCAGAGTATTGAATCTAGTGATTAGAATTTGTGAAGCTTGCTAGATATAATGAGTCAGCACATAATCTACGTTACATGTTTGGTCTATAAGAAATTACTTCTATTTATGAACAGATGGAAACTGGTTGTCAAAATCAAACATGTTTGAAGTAATTTACTTTTTCTTTTTGTGCCTTGTATCCCTAATCATATGTAATATATGTGGCTTGGTTAAGAAAAAAAAAATCAATACTTTATTTTATAATTTCAACATAAATTTTCAAAATAATTTATTTTCAAAACTACCAAGTATCCATTTGTTTTATAAATGTTTTTATCATCTTCATCCACAGATTTTTCTTCGAAGTATTTTTACCAATTATCAATGAAATAATTTCTCTTTGTACCAAAAAAAAAAAAAAAAAACCCCTCAAAAATAGCATAGTTAGCATAATTATATTATAACAAATGTAATATATCTAATTTAAATTAATAAGTTAATTAAATTTTCTTTGACATAGTTAAACACTTGTACAGAATGAAACTATTGATTTAAAATAAATTAAAAATATATTGGGCAAAGACTCGAATACTAGGGCGGTTCTAAAGAGAGCCCCTGTTGCAGTTTCCCTTCTAGAAAGGGTTTAGGGTTCCAACCCAGAGAGGTCCACACGCCACACCCGCACCGCACCGCACCGCACCACACCACATCCTTGGTTCAGGGCTCACACGCAGCAAGAGCGTGACCTCATTTACTAAAGCATTGTCTTTACACTAAATCCCACATCGCCCACTCAAAGTAGGTCTTGAGGGTTTATATACAGACGGAGACAGCATTATAATTGTCTCTTAGGAGACATCCGATAAAATTGGAACGATACAGAGAAGATTAGCATGGCCCCTGCGCAAGGATGACACGCACAAATCGAGAAATGGTCCAAATTTTTTTTTTTCTCCATTTCCAATTTTTCATCTTCTCCAGAAATATATTGTTCTTCGGTTCAAATTTGCTTATATGCATCTCTTACTTTCTTTTGAATGGTTTATGTTGGTCTCTTTAATTTGGTATCATTTTGATTATTTTGAAAGACAAGGCATCAAATCCCATCACTTAGCTCGAAGCTTTTTAAGCTTCTCTTTGGTTCTTACAACATGTTTCTTTTTAGTAATTGATTTGTTATTTGGTATATGTTACTTTTCCTGGTTGCTTTCTTGTCATTTTTTTTGTGTACATAAGAGTAGGAATAAATTCTAAGGTTAGTGAGATTTTATTAAATAATTTCTCTTTTGATATCTTATTTGAAATTCGAATTGATTTAGCTTCAATGCACTTGATTGATATTTGGAAACTATAAATTGACGATACCATGTTGTATATTGATGATATTATCACCATATATATGGATGATGATCTTCAATTGTTGTCTGGTTTGCAAATTCAAGTGTGGCCTCAAACTTCCATTCTGGATTGAGGTTCACTAGTTATTTGTGTTTCATTAGTATCCTAAAAGTTGAAACCCCAGCTCTGTCTTCCTCCTGTGGTGTTTTTATCATATATTCATATGTTTGACATTGAATTTACCCTTCTTTGTGTAGATAAGATAAGAATTTGTCCAACACATGACACCATATCAGTGTATATTGAAGTGCTTTGATTTCATATTAATATCGGTGTTCATTGAAGTAGGTTGGTGAGATTATATTAAAGAATGCCTAATTCGACTTCTTTCGAAATTAGTCCCTTTAATTTGAATGCACTTGTTTGACATTTGGAATTGGAAACAAATATAAATCGATGATTACCTTGATGGTATAGGGCATGTTAATGATGTTATCAGCAAATGGACTCTCTTCAATTGTTGTTTAGTGCCATTGGGTCCCTTGCCAACGTGGTTGGACCTTCCTTTGGAACCCTCCACCACCCGGGTTCAATACCCATGGCATGCACATATTATGTATATATATATATATATATATATATATGTATGTATGTATGCAATTCTTGTCCCTCCTTGGTTTAACACCTAGTGAGTGTGCCCTCTCCCCATTTCAGTGGCAGTAGCCCTCTCCCCTCGTGGGATCAGACTTTCGGGCTGTGCTTGTATTTGAGTCTAATCCTCGCTGGGTCCGGCTTTCAAAAAAAAAAATAAAATTTTTTTTTGTTTAGTTTCACATTCCCTAGATATCATATTTAATTGTAAGCAGTTGCATCTATTTATTGGGTTGACATTTTGAAAGTCAGCTTTTAAAAGCTGCTTCTTGTTTCCAGTTTGTTCACTTTCTTTGCTGACTCTTGTATTTTCTTTGAATATATTCATTTGTTGCACAATATATTTTATTATGATTCTTTTAGTAATTCTGTTATATAATTTTGTAAAGAGAATAAAATTATGCTTTGTGAGTGTTGACAGATTTATTTGGAGATTATGTGTTGTGACTGCTTTGCTTGGGATTTGAGTTCTAAAAGAAAACTGTCCAAATATCTAACCAAAAGTGTTCTTGAAATTTCACTGAATTACTATTGTTCTGTTAAGGATTGATTGTCAGTTTTTCACTATTTCTAATTGTTTTTCAGTTCTTTACAATAAACTTTTATCTTTTTTCACAATATCGATAGAACTTTACTTACTCTTGCCTTAATGAATTTCATGATCTTGTAGGATTTTGATAGGAGACAAGTATAGAGAAGGCGTTAATATAAAGGAGTGGAGTATATATTATAGCATATGTGTTCAATAACTTCAATGGTTGAATGAAGACATGAGTTTAGAGAACTCTGAAACTCTGTGAACCAAGCACAGAGTTCCTGTGGCCCTAAACTTTCATTCGTGATTGAGGTTCGTTTAGTTATCATATAATTGGGAATATTTTTGTTTGATGTGCATCGGAAATGTCAAAACCCTGTTCTGCTTTCCTCCTTCGGTGTTTGTGAACTTCATTGTATGATTGATTCTATCGTGTGTTTGAAATTGAATAACATTGAATAGTGGGTGAATAATGTAACATTGAATTGTAATGGTGGGAGGGTAACATTTTTAGAAGATAATATGAATATGTTTACCGTTTGTTTAGGTTGTTTTATTGTATTCAAATGGTAACTTTGTGTCTCCCCTTTGATACTTCTCTCCACTTACGTGTCGAATACGTTTTTTTTTAATTTTTATATTTCCAATACATTTCGGATACGTTCCAATGTGTTCCAAAATGTATCTTGTTGGAATTTTTTTTTTATGAAATTGCTGTCAGCAAAACCTCCGTGCTTCAATTATTGATTTATTTGAGAAATCAAATTCAAATAAGATAGGAATTAATAAATAATTATACCTTGATATGGCAAATTCTTTTTGTATCGAATATGTAGAGCCGGTTACCCACATTGGAAACCTACATGGCCACATAAATTAACAATTTCAAAAAAAATTTCATTTTTTTTTTCAATTATTAATGACATTTCATTTCTAATTTAAGTTAGATTACAACACTAATTACATTATTAAAGTACGTATCTAGAATGGCTAAGTGCTTGACAACTAATTTGCATTTAATGAACTTAATCATTAAATGCTTGACAACGGATAAGTCACTCTTCTATTCTCTGAAACTTTTTCTATAACCTTTAATATTCTCATTTTTTTCTTTCCTTTTTCAATTATTATTAACTTTTTTCATTTCACCTAACATTTCTAATTTAAGTTGTTAGATTATTACACTAATTACATTATTAAAGTACTTACCTAGAATGACTAAATGTTTGACAACTAATCTGCATTTAATAAACTTAATCGTTAAACGCGTGCAACTAAGCGTTTGACTAAGGTGGTGTTTGTTTTTTTGTCTGAAGTCTAAATAGGTCTGAAGTTGACAGAAGTCTGAATGATGACTGAAATCTTAAATCTAGATAATGTGTTTGTTTTTTATTTATGATGTCTGAATATCAATATCTGAAAACCAGTAACATGACAATTATACCCTTTTAATTGTTAATAGATTTATGTATTTCTAATTGATATAATTCTATTGTTAATGTATCTTATAATATTTTTAGTTTAAATTAATAAATAAATATTTGGAAGCTTCGTCCAAATCGGAACCACAAATTTTGTTTAACAAAAAATAAATGATTTTTTTAAAAGAAAATAAATGAATATTTATAAATATAAATTGATGATTAGATTTAATATATATATATATATAATTAAAATTAGAATTCTCTAGAAAGTTTTTTTTTTTTTTCCTTTCTTTCTTTCTTCTTTTCAATATCATCACTTTTATATCATTATATAATATGCTCATGATCCACCATGTGACCAGAAGCTTTTTTCTCTCTATTTTTTGGGAACGACTTTCTTCTTCTTCTCTATTTCTTTGTCAGACTCTTTTCCATGTCTTCTTCTCTCAAAATCTCAGATCTATTTTTCTTTCTTCAAGTCTTCAACAATCAACCTCCTCCTTCGACGGTAAAAAATGGTCGTCGGCCGCCTTCGTGAATATCGACGGCTACTTGACATCAAAGAGGCCGCCGACCTCCTCTCCTCCAACATCAAGGTGTTGTCAGCAACCTCCATGGTCAAACAAGTGCCCAGATTTTTTTTTGAAAATCTGAGGTAATTGTAAATTCTTACGGAGGGCATTTTTGAAAGAAATGTGTTAAAACATATTAAGCTTTCCAGTCTTCAGATAAAAGCTGGAAATTTTAGCTTTTTTTTCTCAGATGTTTTAAATGGTTTTTCAGATCTAATTTCACTTAAAAAACAAACAAAATGTATGACTAATGAACTTTAAGTCTTCAGCTGGAAAAATAAACATGCCCTAAGTCATTCCTCCATCATCTAAAACTTCTTTATAACCTTCAATATTCTCATTTTTTTCTTTCTTTTTTCAATTATTAACTTTTTTCATTTCACCTAACATTTCTAATTTAAGTTGTTAGATTATTACACTAATTAAATTATTAAAGTACTTAACTAGAATGGCTAAGTGTTTGACAACTAATCTGCATTTAATGAACTTAATCGTTAAACGCGCGCAACAAAATGCTTGGCTAAGTCACTCCATAATCTAAAACTTCTCTATAATCTTCCATATTCTCTTTTTTTTTTTTTTTCTTTCTTTTTTTAATTATTATTAACATTTTTCATTTCACTTAACATTTCTAATTTAAGTTGTTAGATTATTACACTAATTACATTTTTAAAATAATTACCTAGAATGGCTAAGTGCTTGACAACTAATATGCATTTAATGAACTTAGCTAAGTCACTCTTCCACCTTCTGAAACTTCTCTATAACCTTCCATATCTCATTTTTTTTCCTTTCTTTTTTCAATTATTATTAACATTTTTCATTTCATCTAACATTTCTAATTTAAGTTGTTAGATTATTACACTAATTACATTATTAAAGTACTTACCTAGTTTGGCTAAGTGATTGACAACTAATCTGCAACTAATTTGCATTTAATGAATTTAATCGTTCCATCCTCTGAAACTTCTCTATAACCTTCCATATTCTCATTTTTTTTTCTTTCTTTTTTCAATTATTATTAACGTTTTTCATTTCACTTAACATTTCTAATTTAAGTTGTTAAATTATTACACTAATTACATTATTAAAGCACTTACCTAAAATGGCTAAATGCTTGACAACTAATTTGCATTTAATGAACTTAATCGTTAAATGCTTTCTGCTTTCAACTAAGTGTTTGGCTAAGTTACTCTTCCATCCTCCGAAACTTCTTTCTAACATTCCATATTCTCATGTTCTCTAAGTGAGGGACAAAACATTACGAGTTCTCACTTCAGTTGAGCTCGAGTCAATTTCAACATATTCCGTAGAAGGCTCTCGGAGGCAAGACACTATCTGCGACAATGAAAATGAAGAGTATTGAATCAAATGCATAGAATTGTAAAACTTGCAAGATATCACGAGTCAACTCAGCCAAGACATTAATCTACATTACATGTTTGGTGTATTAGAAATTACTTGATTTTATGAACAGATTTTAAGAGCTTAGCATAACAAGCTCTTTTTGTGTATTGTATCCCAGATCATATCTATTGGTTGAGAGAATATTCGGTGTACTAGGCTGCTATTTTTTTTGTTTTTTTTTTGAAAGTCGGGACTCAGTGAAGAATAGATCCAACTACAAATATAACTCGGAAGTCTACTCCCACTAGGGGAGAGGGCTACTCGCCTACTTCCACGGAAATGGGGAGAGGGCACCCTTACTTGGTGTTAAACCAATGAGGGACAAGAATTGTATATATATATATATATATAGAAATTTTCATATAAGAATGCCCTGATAGAATTATATAATGACATTGAATGTGAGTCACTCGCTTTACATATTTTGACTTGGTATGTATGCACTTGTCAAATCACTTTTATAAATGAGTAACTCACACTCAATATCCTGATAAAATTATATAAGGATACCCTGACAGGAACGGGACCGTATATATATATACGTACTAGGCTGCTATCGAAGATGTAGTATATGACAGAAGTGTGTCAAATGTGAAACATGTGCATCCTTACTATTTTATTGTAATTAGTGGTCGAGTGTATTAAAGATTTTTGTGTTGGTTTGGTTTGAAACTGATTTAACCGAAACACATTAGGTCACTTCGAATAGTCCGGTTAAGAAAAAAATACAATTTTTTATTTTATAATTTTGACAAAAATTTTCCGAATAATTAATTTCCAAATCTACCAAGGAACCATTTGTTTTACAGTTTTTTTTTTTTTAAAAAAATAATAAATTGTTTTAAATATGTGTTTATCATCTTCATATACTAAGAATTTCTCTTTTGAACTATTTTTACAAATTATCAATGAAATAACTTATCTTTGTAAAAATAAATAAATAAATAGCATAGTTAGATATATTATTATTATTATTATTATTATTATAACAAATGTAATATATCTAATTTAAATTAATAAGGTAAGTAAGTTTTCTTTGACATAGTTAAACAATATAAAATTATTGATTTAAAATAAATTAAAAATATATTGGGCAAAGACTCGTATACTAGGGCGGTTCTAAAGAGAGCCCCTGTTGCAGTTTCCCTTCTAGAAAGGGTTTAGGGTTCCAACCCAGAGAGGTCCACACTCCACACCCGCACCGCACCGCACCGCACCGCACCACATCCATGGTTCAGGGCTCACACGCAGCAAGAGCGTGACCTCATTTACTAAAGCATTGTCTTTACACTGAATCCCACATCGCCCACTCAAAGCAGGTCTTGAGGGTTTATATCCAGACGGAGACAGCATTATAATTGTCTCTTAGGAGACATCCGATAAAATTGGAACGATACAGAGAAGATTAGCATGGCCCCTGCGCAAGGATGACACGCACAAATCGAGAAATGGTCCAAATTTTTTTTTTTCTCCATTTCCAATTTTTCATCTTCTCCAGAAATATTTTGTTCTTCAGTTCAAATTTGCTGATATGCATCTCTTACTTTCTTTTGAATGGTTTATGTTGGTCTCTTTAATTTGGTATCATTTTGATTATTTTGAAAGACAAAGCATCAAATCCCTAGAGGGCCACACCCACACCGACTGACCCACACCGCGCCACATCCATTGTTCAGGGCTCACACGCAGCAAGAGCTTGACCTCATTTACTAAAGTATTGTCTTTACACTGAATCCCACATCGCCCGCTCAAAGCAGGGCTTGAAGGTTTATATACAGACGGAGACAGCAATATGATTGTCTCTTAGGAGACATCCGATAAAATTGGAACGATACAGAGAAGATTAGCATGGCCCCTGCGCAAGGATGACACGCACAAATCGAGAAATGGTCCAAATTTTTTTTTCCCCATTTCCAATTTTTCATCTTCTCCAGAAATATATTGTTCTTCGGTTCAAATTTGCTGATATGCATGTCTTACTTCTTTTGAATTTTTATTTTTGGCCTCTTCAATCTAGTATCATATTGGTTAATTGGATTTCTATTGTTAGACAAAGCATCTGATGCACTAGTTTTGCGATCAACCTCAAATCCTTTCACTTAGAAGCTGACCAGAGTTTCTGTTATTTGGAACTCGCAGCTTTTTAAGTTTCTATTTGGTTCTAACAACATTTTTCTTTTTAACAATTGATTTGTTATCTGGGTATATGTTGCTTTACTTGGCTGAGCTTTCTTGTCTTTTGTGTGTGTTGCTTTACTTGGCTGAGCTTTCTTGTCTTTTGTGTGTGTGTGTGTGTGTGTGTGTACATTACAGTAGGAATAAATTATAAAATTGGTGAGATTAGATTAAAGAACGTCTACTTTTGATTTTTTTTCCGAAATTCGAATTGATTTAGCTTCAATGCACTTGATTGATGTCTCGAAACTATAAATCGATGGTACCATGATGGTGTATATTGATGATTTGATCATAATATGGATAATGATCTTCTATTGTTGTCTTGTCTAGTTTGCAAATTCAAGTTTCTGGATTGAGGTTCACTAGTCATCACTTATCATAGAATTGGGAATATTTGTGTTTAATTAGTATCCGAAAAGTCGAAACCCCATCTCTGTCTTCCTCCTGTAGTGTTGTTATCTTGTGTTTGGCATTGCATTTATCCTTCTTTGTGTAGATAAAGATAAGAATTTAGATCTGTAATGGTAAACAAAAACATGCAATTTCTTTTTCAGGAATTTCTTTAGAAGATCAGAAAATAAACTCTAAATCTTTCTGTTTGGTTCTAATAACAATTTTCCTCGTAATTAATAAGCTATTTCATATATGTTGCTTTGATTTTCTGAGCTATCATGTGCTTTTGTTGTACATCATAATGATAATAAATTACCAGGCTGGTGAGATTATATTCAAGAATGCCTTCTTCAACTTCTTTCAAAATTAGCTCCTTTAATTTGAATGCACTTGTTTGAGATTTGGAATCGGAAACAACTATAAATTGATGATTACCTTGATGGTATAGGGCATGTTAATGTTGTTATCGGCATATGGATTCTCTTCTATTGTTGTTTTGTTTCACATTCCCTAGATATCATATTTAAATGTAAGCAGTTGCATCTATTTATTGGGTTTGAAAGTCAGCTTTTAAAAGCTGCTTCTTGTTTCCAGTTTGTTCACTTTCTTTGTCAGACACTAGTTTTTTCTTTGCATATATATATATATTTTTCACAATATCGGTAGAACTTTACTTACTCTTGCCTTATTGAATTGCATGATCTAGTAGGATTTTGATAGGAGGCATGGATAGAGAAGGCCTTGATATAAAGGAATGGAGTATATTATAGTATCTGTTTCAATAACTTCAATGAATGAATGAAGTCATGAGTTGAGAGAACTGTGAAGTGTGAAACAAACATGCAAAAGTTCCATTTGGACGGAGATGGTTTATTGGCAAAGTTCCTGTGGCCTTAAACTTCTATTCGTGATTGAGGTTTGTTTAGTTATCAATTGGTCATATAATTGGGAATATTTTTGTTTGATGTGCATCCGAAAAGTGAAAACCCTCTTCTGCCTTCCTCCACCAGTGTTTATGAACTTCATTGTATGATTTTTATTATGTATTTGAAATTGAATTTATACTCCATTATCATGGATGTTATTATATCGTGCTCCTGTTTAAAATATACTCGAAAGATTTTGTCCTGAGTTTGTATCTTAACAAGAAGAAATGAGAATCTGTCCTGAGTATTGATATCCAACAGAAAATGGTTGTTGTGATGTCTAGTGGAGTAGTAGTGTTTCCAGGTATTGTTTTCTCGAAAGAATTTGTCCAGAGTTCAATAACTTCAATGAATGAATGAAGACATGAGTTAAGAGTACTGTGCAACCGTGTGAACCAAGCTTGCAAAAGTTCCATTTGGACTGAAATGGTTTATCGGCAAAGTTCCTGTGGCCTTAAACTTCCATTCGTTATAAAGGTTCGTTTAGTTATCATATAATTGGGAATAAATTTTTTTGATGTGCATCCGAAAAGTCAAAGCCCGTTTCTGCCTTCCTTCCTCTTGTGTTTTTGAACTTTATTGTATGATTTAATCATGTGTTTGACATTGAATTTGTACTCCATTATCATGGATGTTATTATATTGCGCTCTTGTTTTTATCTTAACAGGAAGAAATGAGAATCTGTTCTGAGTATTGATATCCAACAGAAAATGGTGTTGTGATGTCAAGTGACCCGCCAAGCAGAAGCCACTTTGTGGTTATGGATTCACTCACAATGAAGAGAAACATTTCAAGGTCACTCTTCAGCCGAGCTCGGTCAACGCAACCCAGTAGAAGCCTCTGAGAGGCAAGACACTATCAGCAACAATGAAAACGAAGAGTATTTGAATCAAATGATTAGAATTTGTAAAAGCTTGCAAGATATCACGAGTTAACACAACCAAGACACATCACATGTTTGGTCTATAAGAAATTACCTCTATTTATGAACAGATGGTAACTTTTTATCAAAATCAAACATGGTTGTAGTGGCCTTGGCACTAAAATTCTGAATTTCATGTTCTAAATTGAATATCAATATACTTGCAATGTTTCAGTTAGTATTATGTGGCTTCATTAGATTACCATTTAAGAGAACCCATATTTCTCACGTTGTGGTTAGCTTTATTTGCATGCTGATTTTGTGTCTTGTATCCCAAATCATATCTCTATTGGTCGATAAATCTTCGGTGCACACTGAATTATACATCCGACCATTGAAGATGTGATATATGATTATATTAGATATGTATATCATAAATTGTAATGTGTTACATTTTTAATGGTCGGGTGCATTAAAGATTTTCATATTGGTTTGGTTTGAATCCTATTTAATTGAAAAATTCTTCGATTTTCATATTGGTTTTGTTAAAAAAAATAAAAAATAAAAAAAATAAAAATTTGTTGTATAGTTTCGACTTAAAATTTTGAAATAATTAAATAATTAATTTACAGACCTACAAAGTACCCTTTTGTTTTATAAATGTATTTATCATCTTCATATACAAAGAATTTCTCTTCAAAGTATTTTAAAAAAAAAAAATTGAAGAAAAAGTATTTTTAGAAATTATCGATGAAATAATTAAGTTATCAGTTCTTTTTTTTTTTTAAATAGCAATTAAGTTTTCTTTGACATAGTTAAACAAAATAAAATTATTGATTTAAAATAAATTAAAAATATATATATATTGGCCAAAGACTCGAAAACTAGGACGTCTCTAATGAGAGCCCCTGTTGCACTTTCCCTTCTAGAAAGGGTTTAGGGTTCCAACCCAGAGGACCACACCCACACCGCATCCATCGGTCAGGGCTCGCAAGCAGCAACAACGTGACGTCATCTACTAAAATCTTTGTTTTTAAAACCGAATCCCACATCGCCCACTCAAAGCAGGACTTGAAAGTTTATATACAGACGGCGACAACAATATAATTGTCTCTTAGGAGACATCCGATAAAATTGGAACGATACAGAGAAGATTAGCATGGCCCCTGCGCAAGGATGACACGCACAAATCGAGAAATGGTCCAAATTTTTTTTTCATCATCTTCTCCAGAAATATTTTGTTCTTCAGTTCAAATTTGCTGATATGCATCTCTTACTTTCTTTTGAATGTTTTTTTTTTTTTGGGTATCATATTCGTTAATTGGATTTATATTGTTAGACAAAGCATCAAATCCTATTACTTAGCTCGCAGCGTTTTAAGGTTCTATTTGGTTTTAACAACAATTTTCTCTTTATTAATTGATTTGTTATTTAGTATTTGTTGAATTGCTTGGCTGAGCTTTCTTGCCATTATTGTTTTGTGTACATAACAGTAGGAATAAATTATAAGGTTGGTGATATTTTATTAAAGAATTTCTCTTTTGATATCTTTTTTGAAATTCGAATTGATTTAGCTTCAATGCACTTGATTGATGTTTGGAAACTATAAATCGACGATACCATGATGGTGTATATTGATGATATTATTATCATATATATGGATGATGATCTTCAATTGTTGTCTAGTTTGCAAATTCAAGTGTGGCCTCAAACTTCCATTCTGGATTGAGGTTCACTAGTCATCACTCATCATATAGTTGGGAATATTTGTGTTTAATTAGTATCCGAATAGTCGAAACCCCAGCTGTCTTCCTTCTGTGGTGTTTTTTTTTTCATGTGTTTGGCATTGAATTTACTCTTCTTTGTGTAGATAAGATAAGAATTTGACCAACACATATGACATAACACCATATCAGTGTTCATTGAAGTAGGCTGGTGAGATTATATTAAAGAATGCCTTCTTCGACTTCTTTCGAAATTAGTCCTTTTAATTTGAATGCACTTGTTTGACATTTGGAATTGGAAACAAATATAAATTGATGATTACCTTGATGGTATAGGGCATGTTAATGATGTTATCAGCAAATGGATTCTCTTCAATTGTTGTTTACTTTCACATTCCCTTGATATTGTATTTACATGTAAACAGTTGCATCTATTTATTGGGTGGCTATCTTGAAATTCAGCTTTTAAAAGCTGATTCTTGTTTCCAGTTTGTTCACTTTCTCTGCTGACTCTAGTATTTTCTTTGAATCTATTCATTTGTTGCACAATATATTTTATTATGATTCTTTTAGTAATTCTGTTATATAATTTTGTTAAGAGAATAAAGAGGGAGAGTGGTGGCATGATTTGGAGATTATGCTTTGTGAGTGTTGACTGATTTATTTGGTAAATGCTGTAGACTTCTTTGCTTGGAATTTGGGTTCTAAAAGACAAAGAAACTGACCAAAATTCTAACCAAAAGTGTTCTGGAAATCTGGAGTCTACATTGAATTACTTTTGTTCTACTAAGGATTGATTGTCAGTTTCCCACATAGTCATATTGTTTTTCAGTTACTTACAATAAACTTTATATTTTTTTACAATATTGATAGAACTTTACTTACTCTTGCCTTAATGAATTGCATGATCTTCTAGGATTTTGATAGGAGACACCGAGACATGGATAGAGAAGGCCTTGATATAAAGGAGTGAAGAATATTATAGCATCTGTGTTCAATAACTTCAATCAATGAATGAATGAAGACATGAGTTGAGAGTACTGTGAAACTGTGTGAACCAAGCATGCGAAAGTTCCATTTGGGCTGAGAGATGGCTTATCAACAAAGTTCCTGCGGCCTTAAACTTACATTCGCGATCGAGGTTCGTTTAGTTATCATATAATTGGGAATATTTTTGTTTGATGTGCGTCCGAAAAGTCGAAACCCTGTTCTGCCTTCCTCCTCCAGTGTTTGTGAAATTCATCATTGTATGATTTTATCATGTGTTTGACATTGAATTTATACTCCATTATCATGGATGTTATGTTATGATTGACAGAACCCACCAAGCAGGTGCCACCTTGTGTTTACAATCAAGAGAAACAGAGGGACACATTACAAGTTCTCTCTTCAGCCGAGCCCGAGTGTTTTTTGTAGAAGCCTATCAAAGGCAAGACAATATCTGCAACAATAAAACCGAAGAGTATTTAATCTAAGTGATTAAAATTGTAAAGCTTGCAAGATATCATGTTTGTCTATTAGAAATTACTTCAATTTATGAATAGATGGAAATTGGTTTTCAAAATCACACGTGTTGTGAATCGGCCTTGGCATAATCAATTAGGATAGAGCAGCACTAAAATTATGAATTTCATGTTCTATGCAATTCAACAAAAAATGACAAAGCACCAAAAAAAAAAAAAAAAAGGGGTCTAATTTTGTTTTTGTTTTTGTTTTTTTTGTTGAAGCGAAAGAAATCCGGTCTAGATTTACTTAGTATTATGTGGTTTTATTACATTCCAATTGCTTACAAGGCCCGGCCACGGAAGATGTAATATATAAGAACATTAATTGTTAGATATGATTTATGGACAATTCTTTATTTTATAATTTAAACATAATTTTTTTAAATAATTAATTTACAAACCTACCAAGTACCCATTTGTTTTATAAATATATATTTAATATCTTCATATATGACGAATTTCTCTTTGAAGTATTTTTATGAAGAATAATGCTAGGTGTCTTAAATTTATAAGATGTTGATATCTCACGTGCCACATCATATAGAAAGAATTTTAGGAAAAAAAATTGGAACATCTAACATTACTCTTTTACAAATTATCAATGAAATAACTTCTCTTCGTAAAAGTAAACTTCAAAAATAGCATAGTTACACTAGGCTCTTGCCAATGTGGTGGGGCTGCTCCATAGGAAACTCCACCACCACAGTTCAAACTAGGGTGTGTGCATATATATATATATATATTTCTCTTGTCCCTCCTTGGCCTTTCCTCCAAGTGAGGGTGCCCTCTCCTGATTATGGGAGCTGTGCTCCGAACCGTGCTTTCAGAGGATCATCTCGCCGAATCCCGGCAATTGTTGTAATATTAAAAAAAAAAAAAAAATAGCATAGTTATATAAATATTATATTATCACAAATGTAATATATCTAATTTTAATTAATAAGGTAATTAAGAAAGTATTTGTTTAAAATAAATTAAATATATACATTGGCCAAAACTCGAAGACTAGGGCGTTTCTAAAGAGAGCCTCTGTTGCACTCTCCCTTCTAGAAAAGGTTTAGGGTTCCAACCCAGAGAGGTCCTGACACACCACACCGAATCCATTGTTCAGGGCTCACACGCAGCAACAGTGTGACCTTATTTACTGAAGTATTGTCTTTACACTGAATCCCACATCGCCCACTCAAAGCAGAGCTCGAGGGTTTATATACAAACGGCGACAACAGTACAATTGTCTCTTAGGAGACATCCGATAAAATTGGAACGATACAGAGAAGATTAGCATGGCCCCTGCGCAAGGATGACACGCACAAATCGAGAAATGGTCCAAATTTTTTTTTTCCCCATTTCCAATTCATCTTCTCCAGAAATATTTGGTTCTTCAGTTCAAATTTTATGGTATCCTTTTGTTTATTTGGATTTTGTATTGTTAGACAAAGCATCAAATCATATCACTTAGCTCGCAGCTTTTTATGTTCCAACAACAGTTTTCTTTTTAGTAATTGATTTGTTATTTGGTATATGTTGAATTGCTTGACTGAACTTTCTTGCTATTTTTTTGTGTACATAACGTAACAGTAGGAATAAATTATAGAGTTGGTGAGATTATATTAGAGAATTTCTCTTTTGATTTCTTATCCGAAATTCGAATTGATTTAGCTTCAATGCATTTGATTGATATCTTGAAAGTATAAATCGATGATACCATGGATGGTGTTTATTGATGATTTTATCACCATATGAATGATGATCTTCTATTGCTGTTTAGTTTGCAAAATCAAGTTTCTGGATTGAGGTTTACTAGTCATCACTTATCATATAGTTGGGAATATTTGTGTTTAATTGGTATCCGAAAAGTCGAAATCCCAGCTCAGTCTTCCTCCTGTAGTGTTGTTATCATGTGTTTGAGATTGAATTCATCCTTCTTTGTGTAGATAAAATAAGAATTTGACCAACACATAACACCATATTAATCATATTAATCATGATAGATCAAAAGAAAAATGAAAACTGTTGTTGGGGTATCATAATAATCTCAGCCCCATTGATTCAAACTCGAATCTGAATAAGAACTTATATAATGGAATCTCATAAAACTCAGACTTTGCTCATAAATTTCATAAGTTTCTGGTAGCTCCAACAACCACATACAATTATAATATGGTAGTAGTATGAAAGAAAGAACCCAACAAGCAGGAGCCACCGTGTGTGTGAGAAAAACTTTGGTTATCGATTCATTTACGAGGAAGAGAAACAGGAGAGACAGAGATTGTACAAGTTTGAAGTTAAAAACAAATAAATATATCGAGAAATTGAAACCAATCTCAAGGACTCTCTCTGGCTTGAACTTGAAGTTTGAACTTTTGGTTATATAGCTAACTGAGAAGACTGTAGGAGGGCATCTCTTCTATCCGTAAAACGTCATCCATTAGAAGTTCCCTCTCCAGCTGAGCTCGAGTCGATTTCAAAACATCCTGATAAGAGGGAAATGCAGAATTTATCAGCAGCTTTTTTTTCTATAAACACTCATGAGCATAAATTTTTTATGAGACAAGTTAGTAGTAGAATTTCTCACATTGAATTCCATGTAAGTGGCATTTCTCTCCAGCCATTGCTTGTCCATAACCAGGAATGCAACACAATAAAGCAAGTCGAATGCCCACTCGTTTTCTGAGATGTTGTAGAAGGAAAATCAATATTGCATCAAACATGACATCAGTTTCATTTAAAAACATCGTACAAGTGGTTCTTATTACCTGACAACATCTGCAAGAAGACCGATCTGACAAACGTCCTAGGTTTCGCTGAGAAGAAAGATAAGCTAGCTTGCGTTAGCAATGTCGTTGGGACCATTGATTGATGCTCAAAGCATCTTTTAGATGCATGTAGTTGAAGTGATATTGAAATTCTACTTACTAGCCTCAAGATCGAGCATTTGCATGATCATGAATGTGATGTTTACACCAGCAACAGCAAATGGATACTCCCAAGCAGATCTTTTTCCTCCCTGCTTTGTTAACAAACACTGAAATGATGTCTGCAACGAAAAACATTGAATCAAATTATACGAGTGGTGAATTTGATACGACAGAACAAATGAAACAGGCTTTTCAAACATGTCAGTTTAAAGTGTTCTAACTGAATACTAAGATTAGGATCTTACTGAAAATGTCTTGGCAAAGAACAACAGATTCTCCAATGATATGAATCCAGCTCCTCTGTTTGCATCAGCGAAAATCGGTACAAACGGATGAATACAAGAAAAAACTAGGGCAGGAAATCATTGAAGAAACATACAAGCAACATGACAAAGTGAAAAGAAAACCTGAAATCAGTAGATGGATCTCTTCCTTGCCATCCCATTTCTTTCCATTGATCCGAAATTAAGCCGTGGAGCTCCTGATCAGGGTACGTAGCAGACCACAGTGCCCTCAAAGCTTCCTGTACTCGAAAGGATTCCCTTATGAGTTACTTAAATCAACGATCACATATCTTATGTGATCAATTAACGTTCGAAACACACCTGATGATCATGCCTGGAAGCATCAAAGTAAACCTTCATTCGGTGCTTCAATCTTTTCAGCCTTTCTTCCTAAAAAGTAAGTTTCAAATCAAAAAATTATCGCAAAATTAAACTAAGTATGTGATTCTGACATGTTCTTGTCTCTGTATTTCTTGATAATCATCACAAGATTACTACTATATACTTGCCTGTAATGGAGTTAAGTTAATGCAGATCCTCTCATAAGTTCCTTTTCTCTTGAAGCAAACACAAGTCAGGCCCTTGCCAATCCAATTAGGCGTCCCAGTACAAGTTGCATGATCATCTGTGTATACACAACCAATGAATAAAGTTCTTGTAATATATTTTATCTTAATCTGTCTAAGACAAGAACTTAAACACCACTAACAAGTAGAACAAAAAACATAGTTATCATTATCAAAAACCTGAGGCAAGAACTCCACCAAAGCATTTCATAGTCAAAATTATGAGCAAAAACACCATTTATGATCTCTCTTTGAATTAAACAAACCAGACATGTTCAAGTGGTCCTCAGACCACAGAAGATCAACAAGTTCATTGTTTTCCCGCCTTTGATCTCTAGGAGACTAGGACATGAAATGAAACATATACTAAACTCAGCATTACAATTTACGGATCATACGTATAATAAACGTTTTACATCATTATTATACGTACATGACCGAATTGGATTGGAGACAAGATATGATCAGATGGGTATTTTTTTTTTCGAGTAGTTGTTTACTGATTGAAGTTGTGTCATGTGTGTGATGTTTTGATTCGCCCTACAAACATAAAGTATGAGGAAGTCTAGAGGTTTCGGACACGCGCTTAGCTGGGAGGCTGGGACCACATTCCGACCACATGAGAACATATGGTATCCATGTCATGTGAGCACTTGAATCCAATGGTGGTCGGAATCGACAATAAACGCGCTGCCAAGGAGCGTGAGGGTTGATGTGTCCATGAGTCCATCACAAACCGAAAGTAGATATAACTACATGGAGCTAAGTAGCTAACAATCACTATTCACTCCTTTTCTAACCAAAACTAAATTGAAAAATATATACATATATCATTTTCGTGATCTTACTGAACAGAAAGGTGTTTTTTTTGTTCTTTCTTGAAAGTAGTTGAAACTGAAAGATAGCATCAAATTTGATTTTTACAATTTTACAAAATGAAGAAATTATTTTTTTTTAATCTAAATCATTGAAAATATTCAAATTCTTACCACTAAATACTTAACAAGATAGTAATTTTAAAATCCTAGATGTGATGTATGGACATAAACACCCTATGTACATCCATCATTAATATGACACATGACACAACATTTGAAACCGTGTTCACAATATTTTTTAATAATGTTTACGGTAAGGATTCGAAACCGTGTTCACAAGACTAAATGAACACTCTTACTAATAAACTACATTAAAATTTACAAAAGTGGTCACATGGTTGACATTATATATATTAAAAGTACAAAAGTTAGGAGGATTTGGTCTACCTGCCTGTGTTAACTAGATGATATTTATATGTGTAAAGGAATCAATATACGAGCATAAGATAAGAATAAGAGGTTGGAGTACAATCTCCATACAGAAATTAATAGGGCTGTTGCTTTTCGTACAAAGCAGTTCTTTTCTTACACGTTAAAGACCAAAAAACAGAGGGGACCCTAATCAACATATGGTCAGGTGTCACTGTTGTATTACGTGGATTGCATAATAAAACCACCGTAACAGAGTTTGTTTGGATACAAACAAGTGAAAACAGTGATTTTTCATTATGGTTTTTAAAAATATTCTTTGCACCTCTACTGTGTACAAGTTCAATCCAGTGGACTGGACAATCAGTCCAAAATGTGGACCGTCAATCATGAAGTTGGGTCCACTGTAATGTGGATGGACGGACAGTGATTGACTCACTTGATTGAACCCCCCTAGAGAGCCTGCCGGCCGCCGATTCCAACAAATCAGGATTCCGGCAATCTCTGTAAAGTTCAACTACTTTGACATTCACTGCTTTCCGATTATAGAAATACCCGATTCAAAACAAACTGTTTTACTACTATTATTATTATTAATTTAAAATGAAGCTGTAAATAGATAGTATCGGAGAGGTTGACCGTTGAACAGAGAAACCGATATATTTCAGAAGAAAAAAAAACATCAGAAATCTATGGATCCGAATTTGTACTGAAAACGATAACATGGCGTGAAGAAATAATACGAAAGCAATAATAGATCGTATTGGCTCTTTCGAAGCATAGCATTTTAGTAACCACAACACAGAGAGAGAGAGAGAGAGAGAGAGAGAGAGAGAGAGAGTTACGTACCTGAAGAAGAAGAAGAAGAAGAAGAAGAAGAGGAGGAGGAAGCAGAGGCCTGAGAGCAGCGATTGTTGATGGAAGAAGAGGAAGGAGAGAGAGTAGGGATCGCTACGCAGCTTCCTTGAGTCCTCACTAGGCTCATGATCTCCAAACGCATCACATTCACAGTTACTCGAATCAATTGCACAAATCAAAAATCAAACTTTTTAACGAAAGTTGGTGTGAGGCAGAGAGAGAGAGAAAGAGAGAGAGAGAGAGAGAGAGAAGTCAGAAGAGAGTTTTAGAATGGTCCGAGTTTTCTTGAGTTAGTGTGTGTGTGGGCGAGAGAGTGAGTGATTGATCGAGTTAAATATCAAAATTACCCCTCTGGCAAAATCAGAGCCACTTATATGGGATAGTGTTAATATGTATCTTTAAAAATATAAAAGCTGATGTAAAAGGAAAGTCAACTATATTTATTATATAAAATGTTTCTTTTTAAATAAATGACGAAAGGGTCTTAAAATTTATAATTTAAAAGAAATTAATATAATGGAAAGAGTAATTTTAACTTTAAATAAATATATATATATATATATATATATCAATTATATCAAACGATTAAATTTATCCTATTGTAGGATCGTAACTAGAGATGTTGTACGTATTATTACCCTTTTGTATAATCGCAGTGGAGATGTATGATGATTTTGTACACCTAACATGTTTCTTGTTTAGTTGAGTAGACATGCATGTTTGAAACTTTGACCACTAAGTCCAAAAACTGTCTTCAGTCTAAAGATTCCACATGGCAGGCCCTCTTATGAAATTTCCCGACTTTGTTAGTAATATTCACTAATCAGAGTCGGCGATAATTTTTTAACTTGTATATTACCACTCTGATGTAGTGAGTGAGAAGGTGGGTGGAAGAGATACATAGAATTTTAATAAAAAAACCAAAGATGACAAAAGCTAAGACAAAAAAAAAGGCTAAAGTGTTTGGAGTTAGCTACGCACTTTAGTGTAATGTCGTTGTCCATTACTCCATTAGAGTTTTTAGTCAATTAGATTTGATAAGACTGCCACGTGGAAGTAATTGCCAAATCGAAAAGGCCATCAGAGTTTTCAAGACTATTTTTTGCTTGATCCTTAAAAGAGAGGCAACAGGCCAACAAGAATCATGGATGTCACCCACGCCTCTCCTTAATTGCTCCTCCAAACTGCTTTTTTCTACTTACTTGCTTGCAGAGTTGGTTCTTTATTAAATAATTCTTAATTTATCCGAAAAGCATCCACAACCGACCGAATTAGAACTCATGTAGTATCATTTTTTACATTTTTTTTTCCCTGTATAATAAAGTTTTAAGTGAATACAATTTACATAGCACTTAAGTCTAAACAGTTAAGTTTGAATGTAATAATTCCTCCAAACCTTGACCAATGTCTATATATATATATATATATGCGATGAAAAAGCCAACTAGATAAAATTGAACTATTAAGATTCTTAAATTTGGCTAGATAATAAGAGGTCGGTTCAGTATATCCACCACACTTACATTTGAATTCGTTTCGTGTTGATCTCCATGTATCCCAAATTAATTATAATAGCCCAATAAAAAAATGAAAATATTCTTTAATTGGGCTCAACAAGGCATGCAAGTTCAGCCTATTGTCTATAACCACTCCAAAGATCATGTTGGCTCACGCCTTCACGGGGCAAACCCATGATCATGAATTTGGGGTTTATAGGCTCCACTTTGAAGGCATGATTCAATTTTTTAATTGATGGATGGTCCAAGAGGTCAATGGATCCATTTCGGGCCTTGAGTAGCCAGCGTTAGAAAGAATTCAGTTGAAACTCAAAAGAGCGTATCAGCAAGAAAAACAGTAAATATATCGAATAGATAAATGAAAGAGAAACAGAAGAAAAATGAAAAATCAATAGGATTGATCACTTTCATTAAAAAAAAAAAACAGTGATCATTATACTGTAGGTGTACAGCTCTACATCTTTATGTTATTAAGAACTCACATCTGCTCTCTTGTCATCCTCATCAATCGTCATCATCAAATAAGGATAAAAAATCAAACCCTCTTATGTTATATGAACTGTAAAGCCGAGCAAAGCAACCAACCAAACATGGTTACTATGAACTTGTGACTATCTCTGCTTATTCCCCTCAAAAGGGGTTGCCATCATGAATGCATATGCCATGAGATTGTAAATGTACAGTGTCGCATAAGCAGAATATTGAGCAAGTCATCGTCTTCTTCTCCTCCCCCACCAGTCCGGAACTTTCAACCTCTTTTGTCTATGTATAGCAAGTTCAACATTAGGAAGTTTGTGCTTTACCTGTCTCCATAACATATTGGCAGCATCTTCCTTCTTTGGGGGATACTGGAATTCATAGTGAGGCGAGATGTTCTTCAGATGCCTCCACATTTCCATCCATTTCTCTTTTGGAATTTTCCTGAGCTGATCAACCATGTAACCAGGTTGAATTGCCTCTTTCACCGAAAAGAAAACTGAGAACTGGCTATAGTCGATTTCAACCTCAAAGGGGAGCTCAATCCGATCACTCACAATGACAGGAACACAATGGCTCACTATAGCATCAAACAGGCGACATGATGAGGGAGTGTCTCCTGCAGGATGCAGACAGAACTTTGATGAACGCATCCCTTGTGTAGACTGGTGTGACAGGAAAACAGGAAAAACACGAGATAAGGTACTACGCACACTGCGTTGAAAACTAACACTCATAAATCAGAAAGCCATACTAATGTTTCAACAAGATAAAATCTTTTAACATCATAAATATTTTGATGGACGGATAAAATAGATCATCTATATGCTTTTTGGGGAATAAACAATAATCGTACGATTCATTGAACTCCAGTATGTACCTCGTGAATGCTTTTTGTTGTTGCTAAGCTACGCTCGTAGAGAACATCATTGTAACCAACTAATATCTTTGCCAATTTAGCACGAACTATGCCTTCCTGCAGTATAACAGCATCATGAGTAATCAATTCTAGTTCCAAATAAAGGGTTTCAAAAAGAGATATTTGACAGTTAAGCTAGTGTACATCTTTTCTGACTGTATTTCCTCGGAAGAACAGAAGCGTCGTGCGATTCTCAAATGGGTCAGGAATGTCATCATCTGCAAAGGATTCCACAACGTGTACGTACGGAGACACCACATCTTTGGTTAGATTTGACATGCTCCTAGAGTAGCGGCCAAAATCTGCAACAATAAGAATTGATGCATTCACTTGTTCTCGAAGAAATCTGAAAGCATTCGGATGTGTCATAGGAATTACATGGTCTCTGCCTCCAGACCTCTGCCAGTATTTGGATTTCCGCAGGATGTCCAGTAAGTCAATCTGAAATTAGAGGCAACCAATACTCAACCATAGTGGAAATATACAGCTTCCGAAAGGAAAAATCAGAAAAAAGCAGTCACTCCAGAAACAGATGACAGAGAGTGTTTATGGTGAAGCATTTTTGATGAAATGGTTGACAGGCAATTACCAAAGCAACTTGGTAATTCAGAGTTCATGGAATTGACAAATGGTCTAATTTACTTTCCATCTTCTCCATAACTATAAATTTATAGCCAACCAAACCAATAACTGAAGAAGTCCAATTAAATATATGACGACCAAGTAGAAAGAGCAGTTCAATTATTCACGTAAACGCAAAGTCTATCAAATACAACTTGGGGGATATCTCCATTAACAAATAGTCTAATTTACTTTCCATCGTCTCCATAACTATAAATCACTGAAGAAGTCCAATTAAATCCATGGCGACCAAGTAGAAAGGGCAGTTCAGTTATTCGCATAATCGTGAAGTCTATCATAGACTACTTGTGGGATATCTCCATTAAAAATTCCACATAAGCATAATAATTTTCATATAATTTGTAAACTCATTTACCTATATCCAGCTAATAGTAGAACCTATGAAGAGTTTTCACTTTTCAATTCATCTACTGCTCCCAAACTGAGAAAAATAAGTACTTGAAATCGTGCATTTTGCTTTACTTTTCAGTCTTAGATTCCACAAAAATGAACTCTTCACCAGCAAAATTCAATCCTTTGATATGCAACTGTAAAATAAACTAAAAGGAACAAATGAAACAGCCCCAAATCTAGATGGGTCGGGTTCGGGCAGATACCATAAAAACAATAAACAACCAATGCCTAAACCATCCAATTTAAATAATTACCTGCAACTGGTGGTCAATCTCGGTAGCCGGATCCGTCATGGTGTGGCCGTGAGTATTGAAGCTCAACGAAGAAAAAAACGGCACAAAAAACGCCTCCGCCGTTTCCGGATCCAAAACCCTAACCGCCTCCCTCTCTTCACCATCACCGCCGTGCAAGAGCGAAGCCATGAGCCAATACTCCACACTATGCTGCTGTTTAAGCCCCCAATTCTTCGGCCACGGCGGCAGATTATCGCTAGTGACCGGCAAGTCGTCCGGGCTCTGGCGGTCAATCATGCCCACATTGAACCTCCTAGGGAGATCGTACATGTAGACTCTGAGAGGGCTAGCGCAGGTGGCGTTGGCGGCGGAGGAGGAGGGTGGCAGCAGCATAGGGAAGAAGGAGGATCGGAGATCGACGGAGCCGATGAAGATCGAGTAGGTAATTGCGAGGAGGAGGACGAAGATGATACAGAGTATGGTTTTTCCAAACATGTTGGAGGAGGATATGTGGCCGTTGATGATGGTGATGATGAATGATGATTCGAACATCAAGAGAGGGAGAGAGAGGCTCTGTTATAGTTTGGATTCGTTTTAATAAACGGTCGTCACACCGCCATTTTGTGGAAATGAATAATGGGTGATTCAACAATCAACAGTGCCTTGCTTTGCTTGCTTCATGTTTTGGATTAAATGCACGTTAAAACGACTGGATTGGAGTATTGGACAAAGAGATGGGATTTTTCTCTCACTGGATTGCGTTAGAGATGTCATTTATTTATTTTTTTAAAAGTATTAGAGAATAGAGATGTCATTTATAAGTACAGTAACTTTACATAAAAATAACAAATGAAAAAAAAAAAATTAAATCATAATCCCCTCAAATGTGTAAAAAAAAAATTTTTTTTTTTTTATTTTAATAGAATTTTACATAAATCCCACTTTTTTATTTTTTTAATTTTACGATTTGCCACTTTTGTAAATGTCTTTACCACATTCATCAATTTAGTCCCTATTTTTTTCAAAAATCATCACTTTAATCAATTTGACCAGATATTTGAAAATCAACTATTTTAAAGCATGTGAATATATATGTTGACAGTGATTTTTAGTCAACTGAAGTTATGACCAATTTGGGGGAGTGGTTTGTAATTTTGATATATTGGGAAAATATGATAAAAAGCAAATGCAAGAAAGATATACGTGAAAAACCCTTACTTTGAAGGAAAAAACTACGGGTGCAGGTTTCAAATAAAGCTTCACAATAAAAATGGTGTTTTATCGGGCTTTTCTTACTTTAAAATTGTCCCTCTCATTTACATATAAAAATGTACACTATTTATATGTGTTGTATCAACCTTGATGTGGTATGCAAGAAACTGGTTTTTAGAATCCTTGTATGATTCTTCACATTTTGAGTCTTTGTGATTATTTCGATTACATCATGATTTGACGCATATCCCAGATTTGGTGTAATTGACAATCGTGCTTGATTTGAACTCTGATTCTAGGTGATTGATTCCTAATTGTTGTGTGATTGTTGACCCCCGATCTTAGGCGAGAATTCCTCTTCAGTCGACTCGATGTAAATGACTTGTCGGGCCTCGATTCAGGCTAATGACCTTTGCTAGGAGGACCACTCAGCTGACCAGAACTCTTGGAGAGCTCGTGCGAGAGCTCTTGACTTAGACGGTGAATATTTGGTCAGATTTTGCTGACGTGGTAATCTTTTTGACTCTTTTGTTAATTTGATGACATGTTAATATTCAATGGAAATTCAAATATAATAGTACATTTTTACCCTTATTACTATTTAATTTAGCTAAAATGATTATTTTAACTTTAAATTAAAATGAAAAACAATATAATTCTCAATAATAAAATCTTAAATAAATAGATTACAAAAAAATATATATATTAAATAAATAATAATTAAAAAATCTATTAATTTTTTCTTATTTTGTATATATTTTTTTTTCATAATGGATTTTTATTTAGCTAAAATGATTGTCTTAGCTTTAAATGATTAATTTTCATATTTTTAATTTTTTTTCGTAATCTATTTATTTAAGATTTTATTATTAAGAATTTTATTGTTTTTCATTTTAATTTAAAGTTAGGATGATCATTTCAACTAAATAAAAATCCATCATGGAAAAAAATATAAAATAAGAAAAAATTAATGGATTATTATTGTTATTTATTTATTTAGTATTTTTTTATAATCTATTTATTTAAGATATTATTATTGAAAATTTTATTCTTTTTTATTTTAATTTAAAATTAAGATAATTATTGTAGTTAAATTAAATAGTAATAAGAGAAAATTTGTACTTTCATTGGTTCTAAAACAATGGACTTTTAAATATTTTATCAAATTTACTAAAATGATGAGTTTGAAAAAAAATAAAGACTAAAATGATGAATATTATATAAACACTTATAAATACGACAAATCGTAAAAGTGGTGAGACTTACCTTAAATTTTGCCTTGTTTTTTATAACTAATTATAGTGTTAATAAAAACCCAATTTTAACACTAGTTTATGTTATAAATATAGTGTGGATACTCACCACTTAACACATCATCACCTCTCCACTTTATCTTCATT
The DNA here is from genome assembly GCA_035582765.1 of Acer negundo. Classification (NCBI taxonomy): domain Eukaryota; kingdom Viridiplantae; phylum Streptophyta; class Magnoliopsida; order Sapindales; family Sapindaceae; genus Acer; species Acer negundo. Next base: position 2,894,191 of record CM069239.1, read on the forward strand.
GCACACGTGTGCTTCATTCTCAACCAAGTGTTTTGCTTTGCTTCATTCAATGTCACCGCCTCTTCTTATTCAGTGAATATCAAGTAGAATCAAAGCTTATAAATAGGCTCATCCTTTTGTTTATAAATGTTAGATAGATGTAATCCGAAAATCATTGATATAAATGTTAGATAGTTTAATTTTTATAACAAAATTAAAACTTGGTTGCCGAACTCGAATTTAAAAGTGTTTTTAGGACTTTTAGAAAAAAAGAAAAAAAAATTGTTTTTAGAAAACGAAAATGTGATTTTATATGATTTTATATGATTTTAATATGATTTTATATTATATTTCTTTCTCATGTGTGCCGACTACTGCCGCGGGTCCAAATTCCAATCTTGCTCTTCATCTCAAAGTTATTATTATCTGTTATCATATTCTTTGTATTTGTTGCCGTTTAAACGAATTAGTTCTTAAAGTTTCAGGTGTTTTATATTTTAGTTAAATATAGTATTATTGTTTATTATAATAATAAATATTTATTTAAATAAAAAATAATGTATTTGTTTTATATTCATTTTAATATATAAACAATTTAAAAAATATATCAAAATTAAACTATTTCAGGTTTGATCCTAAATCGTTAAATCAAACCAAATTTAAAAAGAATACAAAATTAAAATTAAATAATTAATTAAAATAATAATGAAATAAAATTTATCAAGTCACTTGTACACTCAATTACTCTTAAGTGGTATACTATCATATATATATATACTTAATTATTTATTTATCAAAATGGATAGTTGTAGGTGGTCGAACTACTGCTGATGTGGATCGGGTCGGATTCTGTTAGGCCTAAGGCAACTTCGATTGAGTTCGTCGACCGTGGAATGTCGTTTGGAGATGGACTTACAAAAGTGGTTATGTTGACCTTGAACAGTTATCTTTTTCGTTGAACCTGCAAAATAAAGAACAGAAAACAAAAATAGAGAAATGATGGAGATAGGGATTGGAATCTTAGCTTTAAGTATGCTTGGGTTGAACAATTATCTACAAGGACCATGATAACAAATCCGATCGAGTTCCAGTTGCCAAAATGTTTATGTGCAGAGTATTAGTACGCTATATCAAGCTTTTGCTAGTAAGAATTTTTCTGTCTACTCTTATGGCTAGTGAGAGCTTATTTTATAGGCTTAGAAACCTTCTTCAATGTTCGTTTTGACTGTGTTTGAACGTGGGAGAGATCTTCAGAAAGATTATCTCCACGTTGATTAATTGTGCACCAAAGTTGGTAACTGCCATGACTTGGTCAGTCTCAGTAATAGACTGATAAAGGTCTTGGGTCGACTCGGCGCAACGTGCCTGGATAGGTTCCAACATCATGAAGTTCAAGGCTTTTGCATGTTGGATTTATAAGTCATTTTTGACTACCACAATAGTTTATAGTCAAATAAATATACTAATAAGGTAATACATTAGCATAATTTACATAGATACTAATGAATTATATTATACTATTAAGTTATACCGTAAATATGTTGTATTTTACTTATAATTTGTATTCGATGGTTATTATATGATCATAATATATATATATATATATATATATACACACGTGTGTATTTGCAGTAACTTAAAAGACATTGGTAAAATTATATTTTCTCACCTAAAACAAACCAGATGTCATATTTATTTTACCTAAAAAATTAAAAACCTTCCTTTTCCTTCTTTTAGAATTTCCTAATATTAATATAAAAAAAATGAATAATTATTTTGGTCCTTCTTACCTAACACACTAGTATTGACAAATTAGTAATGACAACTCTCTAGTCTTTTAGTCTAACCAGATCATTTCATTATTGAATTGAATGTAATGATGTCTATTACTCGGATTTCATTTATTTTGTCCAAAATATTCATCAATGATAAGCATTATAAAATCCACGAGAATATTATTAATTACTTAGCATAATTTATAAAAATACATAGGAACACCTAACCTATGTGACCACGTGCAATGATGTCACTTGAATAAATTGACAATGGATGTAGACAATAGACATTACATCGTATTCAAATTCAATGAACTAATTTAATGAATTTAATTTGATTAGATTAATCAATCTATTAATGGTTAAGGGTATCGTGGTAATATTATTACGCCGATATAATAGACAAATCGAATTTCAAATTTCAAATTACAAAACTGGGCCCCATTATTTTGTTTGAAATAAAAATATATTTGTTGACAAATTCTTTCTAAAATATAATAATAATAATAATAATAATAATAATTTTTAATCATCTTCGATGGTTCTCTTTATTATAAGTTTATAAAGAATTTACGGATCCGACCGTCACGAATCAATCTTCCTAAACAAGCGATGTATATCTAGATGGACGAGAATATATATATATATATATATATTTTCAAACCATTTTGATTTAAAACGGTATCATTTTATCTAATTCGACTACACTTAGTCGTTACCTTGACGATTTAGACACAAGACGATAGTCTAACACTCTAACTTATGATCGGCGCCAAAGACTAGAACGCAGTATGAGGCAGTGATTTTCTTGCAACAATAAATGTTTTCGCAGCCCAAACGACTACGAGCCAGGCCGCACGAGCACGACAAGTTAAGGTTATTTAAAAAATAAAAAATGAAATCCGATGGGCCCAACTTGGATCATCATCGTCGATTGATTAAAGCAGCAAAAAGTATACAACACAAAAGTTGTTCACTACCTGCCATAATTACTACAGTACTGGAGCGAGCTCCATTTGTTTTGGTTTTTTCTTCACAGAAACCACCATATTCGAAGTGAGAACAACACACGAACTTTCTCTTTTAATAACCTATAAATACGAACGCACTATTCGCATTTTGCAGTTTGTCTATTTTGAATTTCCAAATACCAAGACAAGGCAAGAGAGAGAGAGAGAGAGAGAGAGAGAGAGAGAGAGAGGTTCTTTGGTATCATCGTTTGCAGTAATGGCGTTCGGGTGTGATTCCAGAGATGTGTCCGGATTCAAATTCTTGCTGTTTCTCGCAGTCGTCTATGGAGTCATGTCGTTTCTCGCTTACTCTGCTATTCACACGAAGTTCGTGAAGCCGCTCGATTTAGACGCGCCTCTCGATCGCTTCTCTGAAGCTAGAGCCGTTGAACATGTTCGCGTTTTGTCTCAGGAGATCGATGGTCGTCAAGTGAGTCCTCTACAAACATAACACATTAAAGTATCTCTTTTTTTAATATATATATTTTTTTTTTGCAAAATGAAGATTTAAATCGAAATTTTGATTTTGTAACTTATAATTAATTCACTTAAACATTACTGTTATGAATTTTTAATTTTTGAAGTATTCAAAACTGTTAACAGGAAGGACGACCAGGTTTGAGAGAAGCTGCTGAGTATATCAAAACGCAGCTGGAAATGATAAAGAAGAAAGCTGGATCAAACATGAAGTTGGTTTATAGTTCTGATACTGTTAGATTGATTTGTTTAAATTATTATTATTATGGTTTCTTCTTCTATTAATTATAGACTATTGTAGTTTTGTGTTTTGTTGATTTACTTGCATATGGTTGTTTAATTTGCAGAATTGAGATTGAAGAGACTGTTGTGAATGGCTCCTTCAATATGATTTTTTTAACTCGCAGTATATCGCTGGCGTACAGAAACCATACAAATATAGTCATGAGGTATATACTTTACTATTTTGAATTATATTGGACTCTTTTTATTTATTGAACTGATTTATGAAATATTGAATAGATCATTTAGGGAATAATTGGATTTTTCATCTCCAGTTGTGCATGAAAGTGAGGAACACACCTAAGCATTTTATGAACTTGTGATTACAACAGTTATCAGTGCTTCCAGAGCACCCAACTCAGTTATTTTAGTACCAAATTATTTCCTCAGACAAGGGGTAGTAACTAGTAATCTGAAGAATTATAATTATCTGGAAAACTACTGGGTCTGTTTCTTTTGCTAGAGATTAAGGCCTATGGTTTTGCTATAATCTGGTTAGAAATGGAAATGTGGAAAGTAGATGAAAAGGTTGAATGTATGAAGGTTGACTAGTAGTCAGGAAAGTGAAAGCTAATAAGGGAAAAATAAACCTTTTCGCATGTATATATATGTAGGGAGAAACCGAGAGGTAGAGAGGGAGAAAAGAACAAGGTCAGTTATATAACAATTTTACATGCAATCAATTCAAAATTATTTACGGTAAAAAAAAAAAAAAAATTCAAAATTATTTACATGAAGAAAGTAGGAGTCATCACAGTATCGTATTAAGGACCCAAAAAAACAATAGAGCATTTATTATGTTTGAGATTTCTTGTATGCAGGTGAGAGCAAGTTGATCAATGTGCATGTCTTATGAGACAGCATAGAATTGATTATTGATCTTACAACTTCTTAGTCAATGAAAGCATGAGTTAACTTGTATTTGCTATCAGGATATCATCAGCAAATTCACAGGAGAATGATCCATCGGTTTTAGTGAATGGCCATTTTGATAGTCCACTTGGTTCTCCAGGTGCTGGAGATTGTGGTTCATGTGTTGGTGGGTACACTGAATATTTCCACTTGACTGAAGACATTATATAGGGAAATGTTGCTTGATCATTTAATATTTTCTGTGTTTTTCACTTCTGCAGCATCGATGCTGGAAGTGGCTAGACTTACCGTAGATTCTGGCTGGGTTCCACCTCGCCCTATTATATTTCTTTTCAACGGCGCAGAAGAACTTTTTATGTTGGTAAGAACCACAGTAGTAGTACTCAGTTTGGATACCATTTTAATTTTATGCAGTTTGAATTAGGCTTCAATATCCTTTATTCCTGTCAAAATAATTAGGCTACTATAAGTGCTGTCAGATATTTGCAGGGACTAAAAAAGTTCAGCCTTTTCTGCTTGTCACTTTTTTATTTTATTTTATAAGATTTTCGTACTTGTCATCGTATTAACATGGTCAACCATACTTGTAATGATATTCTCAAAAGTTGGGATTCTGTGGTTGTATCAAGAATTCAAGTTAAATATTCCATGATAAAGTGAAATAGGTGCCCTGGTCAGTGACCATATGGATTTTCATAAAAGAGCAGCAGTAATAAGGATGAATTGGAAACCACAGTAGCCGTCACCATTGTATATCTTTTATGAAATCTTTAACTTATTTAAAACTGAATAAACAAAATGAAAGAAAAGGTACTGTAAAGGCCAACCCTTAAGCTATTTGAACGCATTAGTTAATTGTCTTATGAAAATTCATTTATTTTGAAGTTCTCAGATGGTGAGCATTTAAATTGTATTCTGCTGATGCTGTATCAGGGTTCACATGGCTTCATGAAGACACATAAATGGCATAATTCAATTGGAGCTTCTATAAATATTGAAGCATCTGGGACTGGAGGTCTTGGTAGGTTGTCTTCCAATGCTAATTTATTTTCCCAAACTGAAAAACGGATGTTGTAATGATATACTATATTGAGAACAAAATGTAGTTTTCTTTGAGTGGGTAATTGGAGAGCAATTGCTGATCTACAAAATATACCACTTCTTTCTCAGGGTTCTCAATTTATATAACTATTCATGGCATTTTCCATACATGTGGTCTCTTAAGTGACCTGTGTTCACAGAGGACCTGAATCTCTTTTTGTCACTGTCCTTTTCAATTGAAATTGCCTTTTATGGTACTGCAGAACTTTTCTGATCTATATATTGCTAAATTATCAGATTTAGTTTGCCAATCTGGGCCCAGTTCTTGGCCTTCTCAAGTCTATGCTCAGTCAGCAATATACCCAATGGGAAATAGCGCAGCTCAGGTTTTTCTTACATATTCTTCAAGTTTAAATTCCTATCAATCTATTGAGCATATTCATTTGTGATTGTTAGAAATCAACATTATGGAATGGGTAAATATTTATTGGATCAATGTTCAACCCTTAAAGCTAGCGTATTGGGTTGCAAGTCCAATTTTCAGGTAGCCATCTTTCTTATGTTTATCTATTCAACGGAGGATTTGTTCACTAATAACACATGATTTTTAACACTCCCTCCCTCTCATGTGAGAGTCGGGTTTGCTTTGACCATCCTTTTTGTAGTTGCCTTTTTGATAGAGTTTTGTTTAAGGTGTTGCATTTGGCTGAGTATTTGAGGAGTTGTCTAGTCTTTGCAGAGTTGGTTATCTTTCTCTCTTTATGCACACACACACACACACTCACTCACTCACATTTCCTTATATGCCTAACAAAAACAACCTTTTTCTGATACCATTTTTGAAAAAATATTTTGAAATGAGTTGATATTTATTGGACCAATATACAACTCAAAGAGCTAGCTTATTATGTTCAAGCCCTATTTGCATGTTGACCATTCTTATGTTTCCTTTTTCAATGTGGTATTTTGTTTTCATATGTTATTCCAACAGTGATTATACATGAAGAAGCATATTGTATCGGCTTACTTTATGATTTCAAAAGAAGATGATTTGGAAAGAATATTGGATGTTCAAATTCCTTATACAATTTACTGCAGTTATACATCCATAATGAGGCTTCTATTTTCCATATGCAGGATGTTTTTCCTGTTATCCCAGGAGATACAGATTACAGAATATTTTCTCAAGATTATGGAAACATTCCTGGCCTGGATATTATTTTTCTCATCGGTGGTGTTTATTACCATACATCCTATGATACAGTGGACAGATTATTGTATGCATCACATCTGCTATTTTGGTATAGATTTACTTGTTTTAAACTTCTGTTTTGTTTTATCCTTGAACACTTCCTCTGATATATTCAAGTGTTCTTTTAACAGACCTGGAAGCTTGCAAGTACGAGGAGAAAATTTGTTCAGCATACTTAAGGCCTTCTGCAATTCTTCTGAGCTACGAAATGCCCATGAAAGAGAATCTCTTGAATCTACTGCCTATGGAAACAAGGATGAACGTGATGTTTTCTTTGATTTCTTAACATTGTTCATGGTAAGCTGCGGCAATAATACTTCATTCTCTAGCCATGGTTTATTTATTCCATGGTATAAACAATTGATCTTAAGTGATGAATAATATTATTACTTTTACTATTGTTATGAATCTTTCAGGTACTCTATTCAAGAAACACATCTATGGTACTTCATAGGATACCCATTATCATCTTTGTTGCTGTCCCATTCATTTTGCGTTTGCCGAATCCTGGACTACGCTCTTGGTTTGCAACATCCAATGATTTTTTGAAAGGTAGAGTTGTCATTTCTTATTTATTTTATTTGAAAGCAATTCTTGTAATGATCCATTAGTTTTCCATATTTTCCGATTTAAAGAAGATATCAGTATTGAACTTTGTCTTTTGTCAATTATTTTTGTAACACTGTCGAATTTGTTAGTTTTGCAGGAACTCTGTTCCATGCTGCTGGGGTTATACTGGCAATTATTGTCCCAATTACCTTTTCAATCTTAAGATTGCTTTTCTCTACTTATGCAATGAACTGGTGGGTTTCAAATCTTTTTGGACCACTTATCTATCACCTATTGTGCATGCAAGTTTGTATTAAAATGGGGTTGCTTAGTATGTGTTATTCTGTGATACGTGTAGCTTGTGTGGGTTTGATATCACTACTGAACCATTTAGTGGGAAGAAAACTATCTCATAGATGATTTTCTGCCTTCATCCTCCTGCACTTTGTGCTCACAGATTTCAGTTGCAACATTTTTGGAAATTTTATTTTGACATGCTGGACGTAATTACAGGTTTGCTCATCCATTCTTGGCCTTTATGATGTTCATTCCATGCTCTCTTGCTGGTCTGTTGATTCCAAGAGTTTTTTGGAGTCGTTTTCCCCTTTCTCAAGATGCTACAGTTCTTAAGACATCAAAAGAGGTACATTTAATGTTTACATATTCTCTAAGTTTTCTTCCAAAAAAAAAAAAGATTCTCTGAGTAATGCTGTTTGAAGCCAAGTTTATCATTATCTGTTATCATAAAAAAAACATAAGCCAGAAAAAGTAAGATCTAAACTTTGTGATTTTGTAAACTGTCAGGCCACAATAGCTAGTGTAGGTTTGATTTAGACTTATAATTTAGGTTATTGACTTATACCATGAAGTGGATGAGCAAGATGATTGGTAATTTTCTGGTTTTACATCCATACTAGATGCAACAATAGTTTCCAGCTAAAAATCGAATAAATAAAAAATAGCTTATGCAAATTCCATTAACTTCTTATTTTCATGGATAGAGCTGCATCTCTTGGCTTATGCTGAGCAGGCTGCACCCATTGGGTGAAATCTTCCATATATGTTAAGTCTATTTTTTTCTGTAGAGTAAGATGGAGATTAGTTCCTTAGTTTGTGCACGGCCCAAACTCACCAAAATATTTATAGTCTTTAGTTCATGCAGAATGATAGGCAGTGTTCACCTTCAATATCATTATCATATTTATTCCCAAGAACATCAAGGAAGTTAGTAAAGTTGTTCCTTTGCAATGTCCTCTTTGTCTGCTGTTCAGTTTTCTCTATGTCTATAACTTTCTTAAATCTTTGTTCATTCCTCATAAAATCATTGTTTGGTAATTGTCATATTTTACTATTCTATTTACATTCCTTGAATTGTGTTATGTTGTACGAGGCTTGAGTCTTGTTTACGCTAGAAATGAATTTAGGTTGATCATATGCTCTCTGTTGACCATATTAAGTTCAATAGAAGAACCAAATTTGAATCTCATCGGTAACTTGATTTAGATGGTGGAAAATCATCTGTTGTTCTATGATCTATATTTTAAGACTTGAAAATTTTGTTTGGATGTGTCCTATACATTCTTCATTGTTTTTTTGAGGTTTTCAAATTTGATTTTCAAAACTATTTTGATGGCATGTGTTGATTTGGATTAAGTGTTGATGGCACTATCTAGCACGGAAAGTTAGCGAATGTGTGATGTGACCTTGAAAATTTTGTTTGGATGTGTCCTATACATTCTTAATTGTTTTTTTTTTTTTTGTTTTATTTTTTTTGAGGTTTTCAAATTTGATTTTCAAAACTATTTTGATGGCATTTAGTGTTGATTTGGATTTAAGTGTTTATGGCACTATCTAGCACGGAAAGTTAGCGAACATGTGATGTGACCTTGAAAATTTTAAGGCTTGAAATTTTTGTTTGGATGTGTCCTATACATTCTTAATTGTTTTTTTTTTTTTGAGGTTTTCAAATTTGATTTTCAAAACTATTTTGATGGCATTCAGTGTTGATTTGGATTTAAGTGTTGATGACACTATCTAGCACGGAAAGTTAGCGAACATGTGATGTGACCTTGCTCTTGCAGGCCCTATCTGATGAAGCAAGGTTTTGGGGAGCATTTGGGTATTATGCTTTGTTTACTATGGTATGTACAATGTAGTGTGATCATTACTTTTCAAATAAAGTTCTATCACGAAACAATTCAATCAATTTTAAAATTTGGCAAGTGGAAATAACTATGGTGAAAACAGGCTTACCTTGTAGCTGGGTTGAGTGGAGGTTTCGTGACTTTTATGTTGTCTGCTGCTATGCTTCCTGCGTGGATCTTCTACCGCTTTTCAATCAAGCTTTACGGCCATCAATCAATAAGGTATTAGTTTCAGTGGTTTACTATTCTTGCTGCAAACTGTTGTAGCATATCATGAGTTTTAGATGCTCAAGTATTCTGTTTTTCCTTTTTCTTAGGGTGAAGTTTCTCCACTTACATTTCTTTTACTTAAGATTATTTCCCTCTAATGAAATTTATGTTTCTTATTGCAAGAAGTTTTTAAATTGTGACATAATCAAACATTGTGGTCTGATTAAAGCTGTTTCTTTAGGGCAACAATATTGTACATGGTACCTCTCATTCCATGCCTTACATATGCTGTCTATTTTTGTGGGTTTCTTGTCATATTTTTGATTGAGAAGATGAGTATGATGGGTGCCGTTCCACTTCCCTATGGTCAGTTTTTCTGGACTTTTTTCTTTAGTTATGCTAAAGTAGTTTGATTACCCTAGTATTTTTAAATATACAAAATAATTGTCATGATTTTTAGATATCTGCTTGCAGGATATTATGTTCAAGATGTTGTAGTGGCTGCAATTATTGGACTTGTAATTGGTGTTTGTGTGGGTCCTTTGATGCCGGTTTGCGGTCATTGGCTAGCCAGGTCATCTGTGTTGCAGTTTCTGCTACATCTCAGTGTTCTTGCCTTGGCTCTTTCATCACAATTCTTTCCATACAGTACAGCTGCACCCAAGAGGGTTGTATTTCAACATACATTCATTACAATAGGTATTGAATAATAATAAAATTAATATTAAACAACGTTTTATTACTCTAATGATTTTGAAACTTCAGTCTATGATGTACTGCGTGCGTGTGTGTGTGTGTGCGTGTGCGTGTGCATGCATATTGACAGATGCAGTAGTGTGATTCTTTTTCAAAATGTAGAGTTCCTCTTATAATTATTAAAGAATTTTTTGTCATATTGACAGATGCAAATCAAGTCGTGGACTCCAGTTATGATTTTTCCGTGTTGGATTCCAATTCTTTACTGTTTGTTTTTAAACATGCAACTGAATTGGCAAAACAATTGAATATTGATTCAGAGTTCTCTTTAGAAACTGCTAATATGTCACAGCAGGAGAATTGGTTGGTATGTTATTATGTTTCTGGCTATCAATATTGTCAAATTCATGATTTTAGGATATTAATTTACAGTTTGTGGAAGTCATGGTTCTAAAAGTATGTTGCTTTCACAGGCACTTTTCCCGGTATCGTTTTTGTTTACAAGAAGCCTGAAATTCCCAGCAAGAAGTGATGAAATTTTGAAGCAATACAAATACTTCCCCCATTTGTCTAATTATAAGCTGCTTACAACTTCAGATGATGGATATCGAAAAGTTTATTTAAATCTTTCCTTGGGGTGAGTATAATAAAGAAATTTTGATCAACATACACATGCATCGAACTTTTGACGAGCATAAACTTTTTGACTTTACACCATTATTGGGGAGTTATGCTTGCAGGTAGACATGTAAATCAGGCTGTGTGCCGTGCCGTGCCGTATTGTGCTACGGCCAGCATGGCCCATAGGCCGGCAAACTACACTCTTAATTATTATTTTTTCCAAAATTTAAGGTAAAAATAACAATTTTACCCATATAATTATTTACGGATTAATATAATGTAAGGGTAAGATAGCACCCTTCCGAATGTTGTGTTTGGTCCTCCTGCTGGCCCGACCCCATTTACACACCTCTACTAGTTGGTTAGTGGATGAAAAAGAGATATATCTATAAGGATTTAAAGATTTTTATTTTAGGCTTGTAAGGTTTTACAGCTTGTGCATTGTTTTTTCAGCTCATTACAGGAAGTTTGGGTTGCAGTCGTTAACATTACCGGTCCTTTATCAAATTGGTCATTTGCAGACAATAAACTTCCTCGTATGTGCAATATCTCTAGCTTCCAATTTGGTTTTCAATATAAGTATGTCTCATTGATTGTCTATCATCTTGAAATTGTATAGCTCCTGAAACGCTTAATGGTGGTCCGCCATCATACATATTGCGGCTTAGTGGATCCAGCCATGAAAATTGGACCTTCTGGTTAGAGGTAAAGTTTCATTCTTATTGATAGTTTATTGGTAAATGGTAATACTATCTTTCATTGCATTTGACATAAAAAAAATAAAAAAATAAAAAAATAAAAACTTTTTGTCCATTTTAATACATCCCAATGTTGTTGAAAAAAGAATAGAAATGCACGTCTGCAAACACGCAAGTTCCAATATGTCACTGTAACTTTGCTAAATTTTCTTTCGTTTTCTTTTTTTTATGAATTTTCAGGCTAATAGTTCTGAACATTTAAGAGTAGATGTTGCTGTACTAGACCAAGTTCTGGTTGATGAAGCAAAGAAATTGAAGGGCTTTTTCCCAAACTGGATTGATGTTACTGCTTATTCTTCCTTCATATCCAGATATCTCTTCTAGCTTTGTATACTTTCAGATCCTTGCAACCTTGAAATAAATATATTTATTTAGTGGGTCCCCCAATGTTCTGAAATCAAAATTTGTAAAAGATGGGTTAATAAAAGCAAAATGTAATTCTAAGTTCCAAATCTTTGAGTTGCTTCCCTATTTTTCGTCCTACTCCGTTATCGTTATGAGTATTAGAGACCATTGAATTATATACGATTATAAAAATGCAATTCAATGGCTAACGGATGTTCTGATAACATTACCTAGCATGAAGATTTACTAAATCGCTATACTTCTTTGGATATCTTCTTTTACATTACAAGTTAGAACCATGCTAAACTGCTAATAGAGAATCAAGGTAAAATCATATTAATAGAAGTCTTGGTTTTTCGGTCATTTGCTTGAATAATGTAATGTAGAATATGAATGAAATTTTTGTTTTGTTATTCTTATTCGTTATTAAACAAAAAAAAATAAATACAAATATAAAAATTTCATAAAACAGAGAATGACTTGTTTTCTTTAATGGAACTTCCAAACCAAAAAGCCAGAGATTGACCTCTCAATTCTAAAAGTCACACCAAATCGGCTTAATAGATGTCATTACGGCCTGCCATTTTTAAAGCAATTTCAAATAATTCGACGGTTTGGAGTAAAGGGATACGAGTCTAACTTATAACATTAACGATATAGATACGAGGAGTCTAACTTTTAACATTAACGATATAGATACGAGGGGCATACGATGGAGCTAATCTCAACTCCAACTAGTGCTAGCACCTTATCAATATAAAAGGGGTGTCAATACATGGGCCACTAATAACCCATACGATATCCATAAAAGCCCAGTGTTAAAACGACGTCGTGCAAGCGCTATAAACAACAGTATTAGGCCCATAGGTGGATTCCAAATCCATAAAAGCCCAAACCAAATAAAGGTCCAGAACACCATTTAGGCCCGTATTGACGAGGAGAGCTAGGGTTTTCATATTTGCTTCACTTATAAAACGAACCCCTATCGCGTCTCTCCTCCTCTGCTGCTCGAACCAAACGAAGCGAAACAACTTCACTTTCACAGAAGCAGCTTCTCTTAACAGCCGCCATGGTACCATTGATATCTCTCTTGACCGTGTGTTAACAGTTCGCTTCTTATTTACTTTCTTCTTCATCGCACTAATTTCAAAATTTCTTGTTTTCAGGTGAAGTACTCGCAGGAGCCTGACAATCCTACCAAGTGTAAGTCGCATTTTTCATTATAAGTAGATCTGTTTTTGTTATTCTGTATTTCGATTCCTTTTTTTCGTGTATTATTACTACGTTTTATTTGTTTTTATTTTTATTTTTTTACTAATTAGTGTTTAATGTTTTGTGTTACAGCTTGCAAGGCTAGGGGATCCGATCTCAGGGTTCATTTCAAGGTATATTATAGTCTTGTTTACTATTTAGACTTGTTTTTTTATGCGATTTCTAGGTTTAATCACCTGTGTAATGTCTGTTTGTATTCTCTTATAATTCGAAATAAAAATCGTATTCGTCGTATGTTAGTATTCTGTTGTTAGGCTGAGAAAAGGAATGTTTAGTCGTCTTTTGTGTATGAAAACCTGATGAAAAAAGCAGGGATCTGTTGCCTTTGTGAACAGGGCTCTCGTAAACTTCAGGGAAATCAAATGCATTGTTCTTGGGTGAACCTCTGTTTGTTTTATTGTGGCTGAAGGTTCAGTAAACGATGTCACATTTATGTGATTTTCTGATAGGATCTGATTTGTCTTTACAGTTTATGTAGCTTGTTGTAAGAAATTCTTTCTTCTCTGTTATAGTTTGAATTATGTACCTTGTTCTTAGTCGTTAATATATTGCGAGAGCTTCTTGTTAATAATTCGATTTGGAGGAAAGAGCATTCTAATGCATTGTGATGAAGGAACTAAATCTTTTTTGATGTGTAAAGTCGATTCATTTATGTCTTACCTTGTTGAGTTGACTATGATACCTTTGATACGGTAGTGTTGGTTATTTGATGTGAACATATAGGTTAGAATTAGATTCTGTGTCCAACTGAAAAGATGTTTACACTTTCTTCTTACCCGATCACCTTTCTAGTTAAGAATTTTGATGTCCTTTCATTAGGTCTACTTAGTCGAGACTGAAACCTGATGAAACGCAGGGTCTTGTTGTCTATTGTGAACTCGGCTCTTGAAAGCGTCAGGAAGATTATATTCATTGTTATTGGGTGAACCTCTGTTGTTAATTGTTATTGGTGGCTGAAGGTTCAGTAAACTATTACACATTTGTATCTTAGTAAAATTTATGCTAGGTTGTGAGTTTTGCTTCTTGTTTGATGGGTTAGTGCTTCTTGCAGTGTTCTTGGGTTAATACCAATATAGTATCTGTGAACACTTTTATCTTGATTCTTCGGGAAAACTTCCTGCATAGTTAGGATGTTTATCTCTTTTGCCATAAATAAAAGTTTGTTCATTAACCTAATTGAAGCAGGGCCTTGTTGCCTGTTCTGAATATGATTCTCGTAAACTTGGGGAAAATTACATGCATTGTTATTCTGTGAACCTCTTTATTTATTGCTGACTGAAGCTTATTTTAGATAAAAAATTTCTGGAAATGTCATTTAGTCGAGGTAGTTAGTAATGCTAAGAATTTGAGTCCCTCTGTTAAATTGTGTTTATGACTGTTGTTTAAATATATTGCATAATTTTGTTATTTAAGAAGTTGCTCAGCTTAAATATTATCCCTTTGTTTTTGCTATTGTTGGCTCTTAATATATTGCTCCTCTTTACGTACTACAGAACACAAGAGAAACAGCGCACGCCATCAGGAAGTTGCCCTTGGCCAAGGCAAAGAGATATTTAGAGGATGTCATGGTTCATAAGCAGGCCATCCCCTTCACACGCTTTTGTCGTGGTGTTGGACGTACTGCACAGGCCAAGAACAGGCATCCAAATGGCCAAGGACGTTGGCCTGCCAAATCTGCCAAGTTCATTTTGGATTTGCTTAAGAATGCTGAGAGTAATGCTGAAGTACGTCTCTTCTTGTTCTTCTATAGTTTATTGGCATCTACATCTTATCTGTTTTTCTAATATCTCTCAATTGATTTCCAGGTGAAGGGTTTGGACGTAGACACACTCTACATTTCTCACATCCAGGTGAACCAGGCCCAAAAGCAAAGGCGCCGAACCTACCGTGCCCACGGAAGAATTAACCGTATGTTTCCAATCCTCAATCTTTGTTGATTTAATCTTTACATTTTGAACTTAAATTGTTTATATTTACTAACTACTAAACCCGAAAAATATATGCAGCTTATATGTCATCCCCATGCCACATCGAACTCATTGTGTCTGAGAAGGAAGAATCAGTAAAGAAGGAGGTATCAGTCTTTTAACCAACATCGCTGAATGATTGAGGGTTGTAAATTTTACTTGTGTTATCGTGAATTTTATTTTGGTCTCATATTTTCCTTGATATGTTTTTTGTAGGCCGAGACCCAGTTGGCAACCAGCAAATCAAAGAAGTGAGTGGTGCTTTCTCTCAGATTTGAGGATCGATACAATTTCAGCAAGTCAAGGATTACTTTTTCTTTTGTGTTCTTAATTAAGGGAGTTTTGTTACTTTCAATAGTGACTGAGCTGTTATTTAGTTGATGAATCAGACAAAGATTTTGTTTATTTCAATTTATGTTTAGTTTATGGTTCTGTTAGATTTTTTGTGGATGCTGTTGGAACTTATAAAAAATTAAATGACTTCTATATGGACATCAAGTCATCAGCTGTATTGATAATCTCTCTTGGAATTGTTTTGGATTGCCAAAGTACACATCTGTCATCGGTTATGGTAGGCTCATTACCTGCTTAATATTTGCTGTGAAATTGAAAGTATAAATATTTAATTTACTCTTAAGTTGCAACTTTGTTATTAATAGCCTTTAATCAATTAAGGGACTTGATTTTAAATTTCTTTATGATGTGTTGATAATGGATTAAAAATTAAAATTTTCTGACTTCACCTTACCAATGATATTAAGCTTTTTATCAAGCATTATTTAAAATTTTCATTGTGTTATTTAAACTGTGTTGTTTATTTGTTTAAAATTTAATTCGTCGATGGGAACATAATTAATGAAGTGTGAAATTCTTTACAAAACCTGTGGGGTTTGGTTAATTTCAGACCTCTGTTAAAATAATATTTTACTTAATTACAATTAATTTAAATATAATATAAAGAATTTTAAAGTAATAAAAGTGAAAAAATTGAAATTAATAAATTTCAACGAATTACACATGTTACAAGATTTATGAAGGTGGACACATTGATTCTCAGCCTCATAAAAAATTATCAAATTCGATTTTGAAAATGAATATGACGATTTTGAAAATGAATATGATATCTAGATTTGAAAATTAAAACGAATTAAAATTAAACAATTTCTCAATTCGTCTACCTCTCCTATATAAAAAAGACTAATAGGCACCGATCCCTCTGAACATATTTATCCCCTATAGACTGATCCTTCACATGTTACAAGATTTATGAAGGTGGACACTGATTCTCAACTGAGAATGATTTTGCTCACCCACATTAATTAGGGTGAACCATTACCCCATATCCCAGGTGTTACAACGTGTCCCTAATTCTAAGTTAACTTTAAACTTTAGATTAAGTTAAGGATACGTGTCAACAATTGGGGTGGGGGGTAAGCAAAGTTGCACTGTTTTCAGCCTCAGAAAAAATTAGCAAATTAGATTTTGAAAATGAATATGATGTCCAGATTTGAAAATTAAAACGAATTAAAACTAATTAATTTCTCAATTTGCTTACATCTCCTGTATAAAAAAACAAAAACAACAAACAAACAAAATACCCTTCCCACTACCCACGGCAAATGAACAATTTACAAGCGGCTTAATAGTTTTTACGGTGAAGCCTCATCCACCTGATCGACGCAGTCAATTTAATCTGCGTTATGAATCTAATCCAACGGTTTCCAATCTCGCTTGACCAGTTGATCCCATAGTACATTTAGTAATAAAATCCAACGGACTATAAACATCCTCAGCTTACAATATATTCAGATCTGAAGCTGAACTTCCCTATCTGTTTACGTTTAGACATCGTCCCTCTCTTCACTGTACCTCTCTCGTCACGGTATGTTTTATCTTTCCAACTCTCTGTCTCTATACATATCGTCGGCTCTGTATTTATATGTGTACGATTTTGTAACTCTTTTGATCCGTTAAATCTCCAACGATTTTCGTTTTTATTGAATTGCCCGTTTTGACTTTCGTTTCGTCACGACTCTGTTTGGTTGATTAGAAACCGATAATGAAGATCCAAATTGAATCGCTATTGAATTGATATTTCGTTGTTATTTCTATCTGCTTTTAGAATAAGAGAGACGATCTCGTCGGTTGTAATTTTGTACAATTTTATTTTAACTGGAGTTCATCAATGAATATTCAAAAAAAAATTCTCAACAACTAAACATAATCTTAGGTTTCCATTTCCAGCTTTATAGTGATCAATTTGTATAAAAAAAAATGATGATATGAGTGTTTTTGTTGTCAATTTTCATTTAATTTTAAATCACAATTAGATGACATAGATTTCATTTTTAATTAGGTTTAGATTTTTATTTATTTATTTATTTTCACTTGTAGATGGATTGGCAAGGGCAAAAATTAGCGGAGCAGCTGATGCAGATACTGTTGTTGGCATTCGCTGTGGTGGGATTTGGAGGCGGATACATTCTGGGGTCATTTCAGATGATGGTTTTGATATATGCAAGTGGTGTGGTTCTCACTACACTGATTACTGTCCCTAACTGGCCTTTCTTCAATCGCAACCCTCTCAAGTGGTTGGATCCAAGTGAAGCCGAAAAGCATCCAAAGCCATCACTGGCTGTTCCTTCAAAGAAAAAATCCTCTAAGAAGTAAATGAGATTGATCCAATGTTTAGCATTTGCTAGGATTTTTATGACTTAGGCTTTGGCATGTTGAGTTTCTTTTGAAAGGATAGCACAATGCACTTGCTTTGCTTGCCCATATATTCGAACATTTATAGACTGCGATTAAAAAGAATTTTCACAGCCTTGATTTATTAAGTATCCTATGTTAGATGTTCTTATGATTACTCTCTTTCCTCTTTTTTTCCTCGTAATCTTGGAAAAATAGGAAGTCGCTGACTTCCTGTCAATTATATTATAAAGTTCTGCATTCCCATTAATGATATTAGAGAGATTTGACGTCCTGTTGATATTAAGAGGATCTGATTTGATCCTTGTGATAAGGCATTGCAGACGATTATGTGATGGTTTCTTTGCTCTTGAAGGTTAGATTGCTTTCAAAAGTTGTCATAATTTTTATTGTTTAGGATGATAACTATGTCTCTGAATATTAGGCATTGTAGACCATGGAAAGTGATTCTTTATAGTTAGAATAGAGAGGAAATGCTGTAGTTTTATATGTCTTTGCCTAAATCTGATGTTACGGTTTCTGGTATTGGCTCTTCACACTTTTTTTGAGAGTCTTGTTGACAGAAAAGTAGCATGTCAGTAATTCTTGTTAGATTGATGTCTCGCTAATGTCGAATACTTGTTGCACCCACTTACTCTTGTTTCATAGGAATAAATATTTAAATATAGGATTAGGATATTGACAATAAATTACAGGGAACGATGGTTTTATGCAATTCAACCATATATTATCCATGTAGAACAGTAGAAGTTTTGAATTAAAGCGACCGTATTCTGTTGTCAATTAGCTAATCTTTGCTCTTTGTCATTAAAGTTCTGACCATATTTTATATAAATATCTTCGATCTTTGGCCTGTATTTGTCAACTTTTAGAGTGGTGTCCTTTGCTTGAAAGTTTTTAAATTATTTTGTTTGATGAAATGACTTAAGTGCATGCTGTCTGGAAAATATTTGAGATTCTGGTTGGAGACTGTCTCCTAACTGATGGGCGATGGCAAAGGTCTAAAATAATACTTGTAAGTTCCGGCAGAGCCACAGTTTGATTCAATGATGGGAATCAGATGAGCTAAATAGTCGGCAAACTAGTTGATTCCAGCCGATGTTCTTCTTCGAGTTGGAAATAACAGTCTCACCAGTTGGTTTAATAATGATCTGAAACAGAGCAATGTATGGCATCCATGATATATATGGTACAAATTCAGCCTCCAAGAAAGATCATCAGAATTGATTGATTTCATTTGATAGTCATTTGACTGGAGAAGATAAATATCTGGAACTGACAATTTGTACAAAATACTGGGCATCATAGGATCTTCACTTTCTCCGTAATAGCGGGTGTCTTCTGTGATATGGATATACCCTTCTCACTATTTTGTTTTTACCGGATCATCACTAGTTTACTAGTTGAAAATTTCAGTTTGTATCAGCAAAGAGCGTACAGGAACAGTGCATCTTACAAGCTTGAAAAATGTCTTCAGACATTGACATTACCTTTGTCAACCACAATCTCTTCATGCAAGTAAAACACTTACAAATCTGATTTAGTATCAGATTGCACTCTGCACTGGTAAAATCAGTTTAACCGCGGTAAGAAGGAAAACAAAAAAGTGAGTCAAGAAACTACTCATTTACATACGAAAGCTAGGAACCAAGTTTTACTGGTTTTCATTTCTTAAATCTTTCAAAATGGGATCATTTTCCAATTCCAAGTCTTCGTCATCATCATCATCATCCAGATAATCTAGTATTGACTGATTCATCTTCTTGCGAGACTGCCTCCTGTGCTTCTTCGGCTCTAGTCGTGGTTCGGCTTGCTGGACACCCATATCTCCCACCTTAAACCTACACACAAAATTAGCAATCCGTATTCAGCTATCAAACCTTAACCATTTATGGGAGGATGAAGGAGGATACTAAGACCATCTAAATCTGAACCACATTTCTTGAAGTTCTTCTACCATACGCTAATTGAATACCATGTCCATCTAAATTTTGATTCAACAAGTATGTAGATTATAGTATTTAATCTTACATACCTTACATCGCCCTCTCTTTTAGTTCCGAATGTCCTCAACTGAAACTCTTCTCTGATTCTGATCTCATCAAGAAGTTGAAAATAGTATTGATATCTTTCCCAATCCCCTTTCACAACGCATCCTGGTTCACCGACATGCAAGCAATCATTGAACACACATTTCCCAGGCTCGTTTTCTTTTAGCATTTTCTGAACCTGATGAGAAAAGATGAAAACAATCAGCCAAATAAGAATTAATCACGGTGCCTTTTCATAAACCTGATATAAAGTCAAGAGTTAGTCGAATGAAGTATTACAGACCTCTGGGAAAGCTTGTGCAAGAGATTGCTTTGTTACTTTCATTAAACTAGGCTGGTTAAACCCAGGAGTATCGGCAAGATAACCTCCTCCGCTTAATGGAAGCAAAGACACATGACGAGTAGTGTGTTTCCCTCTGCCGCTCCTTGTTGAAACTTCCCCAACACGTTGATCTTCTAACCACTTGCTTCCTAAAATCTGTCAAGAGAAATTTGCAACAGAGAAGTAAATAACCCAACTGGATGCAAACACAAATACAGACGAGAGAAACATACGAAGAAATAAAGAGGCAAGGTGAGGAATAACCCACAGGCTCGAACCAATTATCCCCTTCCACAGCATCAGAAGCGCGGGGATTGCTTCTCAAAGCATTAATGAGACTAGACTTTCCTACTCCGCTTGGACCAACGATAACAGTCGTTTGATCTCTCAAATTTGATGCAAGTGAATCAATTCCGTATTTCGATTCTACACTGCAGAAGAGTGGTTCATAGCCCCAACTCTGCAGCCTAGACTTCCATCCAACCAGTGTCTGCAGAGCCAAAAGATTTTTCATATCAACACTACTGGAATTGAAGAGAAAAACATTAACATGATTTTTCATAACTTATTGTATTCTCATACGTAAATCATTTGCCGATTTAAAATGCGTGATCCGAGAAGTTTAGTTGAACTTGAACAAAGGTGAATGATATACACACACAGTCATGCCATGACAATCAACTAGTACAATTATAACAGATTCTTGAAAATCTTCGAAGCGTTCAAGCATGAAAACTAGGAACACTAACATATGATCTCTTATCTATCATATAGAAATATAAATTAAATTAAATTTAGTCAGCAAGTGTGCATGAAATTGTATAAAATGTTCATATGACTCGGGAGACTGAGTTAGACACTGCTTGAAGAAAATCTGACCTCTTCATCGACAAGCTCTACTTTATTCAAAGCGAGCGTGATTGGAATCTGAGTGGACTCAGCCTCGACCAAGAACCTCGTGAGCGTAAACGGCTCGAGCTTGGGCTGTTCCACAGAGAAAAGCACGAGCAAATGGTCCACATTAGCCACCGGAGGGTCTAGAATCTCCGTACTTCGCTGATACACATTCTCGATCATGCCTCTCCGATCCACCCAATCAATGGAACCCACCACCACCTTGTCCCCTACCAAAACTCTCCGTTTTATCTTCTTCAACAAAGCCCTCACTACGCACAGCAGCTCAACACCGCTACTAGAAGGCTCAGATTGGACGATGACGCGCATGAAGTTTGCTTGCGAGGCTGCGACGGTGCCGATGGCCTGAGAATCGGTGAGTTCCGGCTTGTCGTCCGGAGAGAGAACCGGGGAGAGAGAGGAGTACTCTTTCGAGGTGTGCTGTTTGGCTCTGAGAAAATTCTTTCTCGCGTTGTAGGACTTTTGTTGCTGAGGTTTGGCTGCAGCGACGACGACTATCGGGAGGTGACGGTGGCGGACGGTGGAGACGTGGCGGAGGAGGTTGGTTAAGATTGGTGACCGGTGACGGATGAGAGAAATTGAAGGAATCGGCATCGAATTGGCGATAATTGGGATTTAATTTCTTGAACACAGAGAGAATTGGAGGAAATTAAGTCGTCACGAGTTTGTTCTTCGTTTTATCCATTTTTTTTGTAGCATAGAAATAAGAACGTTGTGTAGTGTCCAGTTCTTGAGAGAACGATGGTTTGCAGTGTAGTGTGAGTCTGTGACGACTGACGATTACCAGACAATTCCAGCTTACGACCTAGAAACGATGCCGTTTTTACCGCCAGAACAGAATAAATCAGCGCAAAAGTTATAAGTTAGATCCAACGGTTGGAAATCGGATCGTGATTCGTGAATGGATAAAATAGAATCAGACGGTTGTGAAATTAAAAGGGCGCAGAAACTTGATGGAAACTGGTTGGACCGATCTTGTACTCTTAAATAAGATTATTGGGTTTTGTCTTTTGAGCTTTGTGACTTCTAAATGCACCTTAGCAACTTCTAAGTTCAGCCACCATGAAGGTATTAAAATCAAGAGTAATTGGCACCAATGCCCCATGGAGTGTAAATGAATCCGTACGTTGCCTCCTAAACTTTTTTTTTTAGATATTAAATCTCTTGAACTATTGTTTATCGATAAACATTTGAGTTTATTCTTCCTTGAGAGGGGTATTTACAGTTGAGTTTTACCAATAAACGATAGTTCGAAGGGTTTAATTGCTAAAAAAAAAGTTTATAGGGCAATATACGAAATCGTGTATACTCCGGTGGGCATCAATGCCAATTACTCTAAAATCAAAGTGAATTTTTTGTTTTTTTGAAATATTAAAATCAATTGAGTCAAGATCTATCGAGACGGTTCAGAAAACAACTCTTACTAAATTGGAGGATCTTTTTACACTTTGAAATTTAACGAGCAATGGATACAGAGTACTTACAAAAGTAAAAAACTCTTTTATTACACAATCTTTGACCACAACACTTACACTCAAATACACTGATCTATCTACCACTCACATATACACACACCACATATAAGTACACACATTCAACTCATCTGACCGAGTAATTCACTCACTATCGGCCACTCAAGTTCTTCGCTTGATCTTTTAGGCTTCTCTCGACTCTTCACTCTTTTTCACGATTTACTACAAGTCTATAAACCTTTATATATATATATATATATATATAAATAAAAAAGTATGCTTTTGGAATACATGGTAACAATTATTTTCTTTTTCTACAAATAAAAATTAAGGACATCATTTATCATTATATTTATTGTCTTACTGTTTTTTATTTCTTTTTAATAGAAATAAATTAGTTGATTGGCCTCTTGCCAATGTGGCTGGACACTCCCAAACGAGTTTCCTCCACCAGAGTTCAACGTTAAGAGTATGTATATATTTGTGCAAATTTTTCTTGTCCCGACAGTTGTTGTATAATAAAATAATAATAATAATAATAAATAAATAAATAAAATAGTAGTTATAGGTTAACATTACCTCTCTATATATATCCAAAGTCGGTGAATGAAACTTCTACAAAATTCTCTAAGTCGATTGCTATCTCCTCTGTTTTCTCATGAAGCTTCTTGATCAACACTAGTTCTCAAGGTTTCTGGTCATGTTTCATCAAGCATCCAAAAGCTTATTGAAGTCTCTAGAAAATTTTTCTGGTCATGCTTCATCAAGCATCCAAGCTACTTGAAGTCTCTAAAAAAATTATAGAGAAGTAAGTGTCGACTCTCAAGTCTCAACAGTTACAGTACATTAAGAGGGGACTTATATAATGAAAATGTAGTTAATTATGTTAAATTGGTCAAAAATTTTACAAGAGTTGTTGGCAATTTCGATATTCTTTGTATAAAAACTGCTTATTTGGCATAGTTTTATCACTCTCTTCTTTTCTCTCCCTCTGTATAATCTAATTGTCAGAAATCTTTGATAGACATCACATTATCTTTATGAAAAATTTGACGTATATTAATTAGGGAGTCAAATCAAGAAATTATCTGTTTAAAATATGGCGACATGGGGTTGTTGGTCGACTATAGAAAAAAAAAAAAAAAAAAACAGAAGAAGAAGAAGAATTTTCTCTAGTGGACAAGAATCGGTCTACAAGAATTTTCTCTAGTGCCTCGTCACTGGAATATTGGATAGAATCAAATTCACCATCGCTGAAGAATTTTTGTGTCAAAGTCACATGCAACTACGATGACATTTTCCAAGTGATAAGAGTTGAAGATACGTTTACCAGTTTTTAATCTTTTTTTTTTTTTTTCCTTTTTTTGAGATATACCCTAACTTGATTATCTGTTAAATTGTTGGCATTCTTGGCCGAAATTCTGTTTTAACAATTGTTGAGTAATCTTGACGAAACTGTTTTTAATTTGGATTAATTATTTTAATACCCTGTTGATCAGACTATTCGTTTCACTGCAATGAAATATTACAAAACATTTTTGTTATCATCTTATTGTAGACGCTGTAGATATAGCTAGTACAGTACAGTACAGTACAATACTACAGTACTTCTTGTGAGTTTTAAGATAAAATTTAATCAATTTAAAAAAAAATTATAGAGGAATTATTTGGTGATTTAACTCCTGGTTTTATTAATCTATTTATTTATATTTTAAATCTAATTAAAAATATGGTTCGAAAATGAAACAATATGTATATTTCAAGTTCCATATCTCGACTTGATTTGATTTGATTTCTAAATTTTTTTGGTTCCTCCTACTAACTACTTCCTCAAAAAAAAAATTATAAAAAAAAAAATACAATAATACAACTATAGATAATTAATAACTTGAAATCGAACTTGTCAAAATAAATCGACAAGAAGAAGAAATGGAAGCGACATGCCAACAACCTTTAATGGTTCTTAATGCAGCAGTAGAGCTTAAAATGTGATGCTCGTGCATGTTAGTTTGGTCATTATTGGATAGTGTAATCGCATACTTATCGGATAATTTCATTTAATTAATTAACAATTAACATAATAAGACTTTTTTATCATTTAGCTCGAGAGAGATATATTCTTCAGTGATATTATAACACGACAGGCTCTGTCCACTTTGATGACAGCTGTCGTGGGGTAATATCAGCCGTTGAAAGAGCTTAAGAGTAATTAACATATAATTTTTGAATCTGCTGCGAATTTCCATAGAGGTAGATAGAGAGAAAGAGAGAGAGAGAGAGATAAACAACGTTTTAAATGTAGGTGCATAGGTGACCCACACTATTTTCTATGTCTAATTCTTTCTACGGATACGTCTAACCATTGAAAAATGAAATGAATGAAAAAATAATTAAGTTTCATAGAAAATTGAATCGGTAAAGTAAAATTGATTCTGAAAGTGGGAGGGGGAATTAAGTTTGAGGGATTTAGATCCTATTTTAAGCTAAGCTTTGTTTAAGATTTTACTGATCCGGAGGCATGTGGCACTCAATCATTTAAATGGTCTAGATTTTATTTTATTTTTTTCTCTTCTATTTACTTCAAAAGGTATCGTTTTAACCCGGTTTTTGTTTTTTTTTTTGCCAACATTTTAACCACAACTTTATTTTCAAAATCCCAACTCCTCTACTTAAAAAAAAAAAAAAAAAAAAAAAATCCCTAACTTCTCTTTGTTTTCTTCTTCATGAACCAGATTCTTCTCATATTAGAATCAATTCAAACTCCATGCATCTCTATCAATCAAGCTCCATCTTTTCTTTTGTATTTCTTCGATCTCATGTACTAGATTCTCAATTCAAACTTCATCTCTTCTTATGCGTTTCTTCTTAGAACCATATTCTTCTACGTTTCTTACTTTTGATTCTAGTGGAAAGGGCATTCGATCAAGAGATTGTCCATCGAAAATTAAAATTGTTTCATTTAA
The DNA here is from genome assembly GCA_035582765.1 of Acer negundo. Classification (NCBI taxonomy): domain Eukaryota; kingdom Viridiplantae; phylum Streptophyta; class Magnoliopsida; order Sapindales; family Sapindaceae; genus Acer; species Acer negundo. The sequence goes on from CM069239.1 coordinate 2,919,874, forward strand.
ATTTTTTTATCATCATTTATGTGCTGATTTTTTAAATAATATTTTTTCAAAAATCTCTTGCACTTGAAATTTTGATGAAGGTACCAACAGTGATTGTTAAAATTACTAATTTGTCAATGGATTGGTTTTGATTTTGATTTATGTTTAATATGCAGTCATGTCTAAACTACAAAAAATCAATCAATTTGTCAATCTGCGAAAAAGAAATTCAAGAAATAGACTCTCTTCTTGTTGGATACTTGCATTGATATACTTAACAGAGGATTATGAGATTTTCTGTTTAAAGTATTATGGGATTTTGAGAATGAAATTGTGTTGAAATGATGTTATTGAAGTAATTAAAAAAGGAAAAAAAGAAATAAAATAAAATAAAATTAGGTTGATGTTTGAAGCAAATTAAAAAGGGAAAAAAAAAAAGGACTATTCATATGATTAAGTGACACATGTCTCTAGATTATTAAAAGCTGTATTCAATTAAGATTTTTGAGAACATTTAAAGACATTTTTTAAGTAACAGATTTTCATAGATCTTTACGAAATTTTATAAATTCAAATGAACTTTCATTGATTTGTTTAGAAATCTATCTCAGACTTTTATAGATTTGTTTTGGACATCTATGGATTTTTCTATGTATCAAGAATCAGTTATGGAAAGAATTACTTTGTTTTTGCTTTATGTTTATGTTTATGTTGTTGTATTGGTGTACATTGTACTGGTTTACTTTTGTATCTGTTTACACTTCTCTATGAATGAAATTTTCTGCTTCTTTTTCATCAACAAGAAAAATTCCCTCAAAATAAATAAATAAAATTCTGCATCTTATCCAAAAAATTAAATATATACAACAAGAACAAAAACAGAGTATGTAAAATTGTAAATGCTGAGTAGAATCTGTTTTTAAACAAACTTGTAGTCGCATATCCTGAGAGATCCACCATCCTTGCATATAAAACACCAATCTTCACAAATCAATTCCTTTTTTAACTTCTTTCTTCTTCCCATTTTCTTCAAAGCTCTGATTTTTAAGCAATCACCAAGTCCTAAATCCTAATTGAAGATGATGAACACCCCACAAGTCCTTTCTCAATCCGTTAAAAGTTTACAATGCATTCATTATCAGAAACCCATTTAAGAAAAAGTCAAAAGTCAAAACTCGAAAGAAATTAAAAAAAAAAAAAAAAAATTAAACTTTGAAAAAGCACGTTCAAGTCTTTTTAAGAGAGAGAGAAAAAAATAATAATCAATATTGATAATCACCCCATTTGAGAAAACAAAAGTACAAAAGGAAAAAACAACATAACTTTGAAGATGTAAAATGCAGCAACTACTAGTTTGGAACATGTATTTTTGAAGCAAAATCAAGTAAAGAAGTGAGAAGAAGAAACACGTTTCTGTTTTGAAAAAGAGATTGCAAAGTCCACCAAATTTTTTGGGGAGAAGACCGGACATGTTATGATATTTGATATTTATATTTCTCACCATCAAGTCCACCAAAATCCATAACTTAAGAAAATCCTTTAAAATCTAGTCCTAATTGAATATACCTTGATTTTTATATACATTTTTAAAATCTCAATTCAATACACTAAGATTTGAAATGATTCTATAAAAGTCCATAGAAATTTGAATTAAATACTACTGGATTAATATAAACTCTTTTAAAGTCTTTAAATGTTAAAATTGAATATACCGGGATTTATAATGTCTTTAAATGCCGTTAAGAATCCTAATTAAATACACCTCCCTTAGATAAAGTTTAGCTTAGAAGAAGATCCAAATCCGAGTTTGAGACCCTTGTATAATCCGATTCCCAATTGTTTTATATAATCACAAAACCAGTAATTAAGTTATTTTTCTATATACCTTAATTATATTTGCAAGTATGTATAATGTATTGAAGTGATCTGGATAGATAGGAACGTTATTTTAAGTATACTTATACAAATTAAGTTTTTGATAAGTAAACGCGTTTTCATATGTAATAATTATATTTACGAGTATGTATTTAAGTGATATGGAATTTTGGATAAACAGTATTGTTTTTTTATATTTTTATCATATACTTGTAAAATCTTTATGATAAGATTGGTTCATAGTTTCAAACTGATAGTGGAAACAAGTCAATAGGTAATTATAGAAATTTGAGAAAAAAAATAAAATAAATTTAAGGGTAGAGTTTTTATTTTGATTTTAAATATTACAGTAATTATGGATTTTGGATTTTAGACAGAGACATGTTCGAACCCACAAACTTGGAATGGAAGGTAAACACTATACCAACCTCATATGGGTCTTTATTCTTTAAATGAGAACCCAGCCATGCTGCCCGAACGGGCAGGTCTAATCTGCCCGACCGCCCATCCATCCACATACTCTTCTACATTCTCTCCCACCAAGATTCAACGAGCCATACGCCGTCAACTTCGACCCGACTCAACATGGACCCATAACCGAAGACCTTAACATCCTTCGGAAAGTGCCCCGGATTTTAACAGAAATTCACGTCAATGCCACGTAATAGATTATAGACTGTAACAGCCAATTCGGGATTCCATCTCACGATTGATATACAGAGATTTTTTGTTTTTGTCTACGATCAATAAATCCAACGTCCCAGATGACAGGATTAGTTTCTTTAACGAGACACGTGGAGGACGTTGAGAGGCTTGATAATGAGTCTAGTCGAATATGACAGTTTTGATTTAGTGGCTTGTGGTAGTGGTCGATGATTGATGCCCATAATAAGAACATATGCTTGCCTCCACAAAGTTGTTGCTTTTGGGATTAATTTGGAGTATAGTTATTGTTTCTACTTTTAGTGAGATACGACTTATGCAACCATTGTAATTGTCATTATTGTCTTCTAGGATTAATATAAGAAATACCATCTTTATTTTAGATAAGATTGATTAAATGTAAATGAAAATGAAATGAAAGGATAAGGAATAAATGGTTTCTGGTGGGTGGGCAAAAAACAAATGAACCGAACCAAACCAAACCAAACCGGTCCAATCGGTTTTTTTCTAGTTTTTCATTGTTCATCGGTTCGGTTCGGTTCATTTTTTAAAAAACCGGATATTCCGGTTTGGTTTCCGGTTCAAAGGTTCGAACCGGTGAACCGAACCTAGAACTGGTGTATATAATAAAAAATCCTTACATTTTTACAAATCCTATCGGTATCTACCGCCTCTTTGCCTCTTTACTATTCTTTTTTTCTTAAATAGAAAATATAACATACCCACACACAATATTCTTTGTAACTTGAATGTCTTCTTAAAACTAATGGGTCTGCACTCTTGTTCACTAAAGATAAGTATACATGCTTCTAATTTAATTTACTTCATTTTTCATAAATCCTTATAACAAATATTTATACTGGTGCATTTTATTTTGAATTTTTATCTTAGTTTAAGCAATTATATCCCTTGTATTTGTTTGTACAGACACTTGTTGGCAAGGATTAGATCATTTCAATTTATCAATTCTCATTTGTACTTTTGCTTGCAATTAAAGATGGAGACTTATAGGACACCGGTAGACCAGTAGTTTAGCTAAGGAGAGTGGGTTTCTTATTATTATCTGACAATTTTAGATGGCCCAAAACCGAAAAAACCGAACCGAACCGGTTCAATCGGTTTTTGATCGGTTCACACTTTTAACTTTTATCGGATCGGTTCACTTTTTTCAAAACCAGATATTATCGGTTTTTTATCGGTTCACTTTCCATTAAGCGCCCACCCCTAGTTTCCGGTTTCTCATCAAAATTCGATTGGAAAATAACATAAATGATTTTTTTTAATATCCCAAATTAATGTTGCATTTGTTTTATTTCCATTGTATACATTAAAAAGGTTCATATAAATAAAAATAAATAAAAATAAAGAAGTGCTGATCTGCTAATCTCAACGGCTGTTATCGCATTACAATAATATAAAAAAATAAAATCAAACAATTGGAATAAAGAAAGAAAATGACTCCGTGTACGACTGTAAGCCAGTCATCTAATCTATCCATTTATCTACTTAACTGATTTTCAATCATAAGTTCATAACAAACCATCAAAACCCACCACTTACAAGGGTCCCACTTTCCTAAAGAATCATACGGTCAACAAACGAAACCCACAGATCATACCATTAAAACAACCGCACATTAAAATAACCCCACCACGTCCACACCAGTCCAATTTCGACAAAGAAATAATAATTTAAAAAATATATATATTTACAAAATCTCTTTATTAGAGAAGCATAATAGAACAGGTACATTACATTAATCTCTGTATCTGGTCTGTGTTATTACCGGTGGAGTAGAAATCTCATATTGACGTGGTCGTGCACTCGTGCTGTGTCAGGTTTATCTTCGGTTCTCATCTTATTCTTCGAGTCTCTCTATAAGTAGTGTCTAATCCATCTTCCACATTTAGCTCATCTTCACTCTAAATTTATCCATTTCTCTCTATCTATATATATTCCTTCAAAAAAATATTTTCTCTTCTTTGTAGCTTTTCGTGTTACTTCGTGGTCTTCAGGTAATTTTTTAATCTCTCTTTTGTATTTGAATCAATGGTTTGGATCTGGATAAGTTTATATATCCAAAGTTTTGTATTTTCAGCTGAAATCCGGATTTTTGCTTACTTATACACACTTACTTGATGCTCGCTTTGTTTGATGAAATCTGTTAATTCTGTTAATTTTTTATTTTTATTTTTGACGTTTAAAACATCAACGTAGTGTTATTATTTAATATGAATTGGATAGGTTATCTGGGTATGTTTTTGTATTTGATTTCAGATCTGATTTAGATGTTTTAGTGTTCACCAGCTGAGATTAAGATTTGGAGTTCCATTTTATTATCTCATAGAACTCTTTATTGATATGGGATCTGTTCATTGAATTTCTTGATTCACTGGATCTAACAAAGACTTTTGATGCTAGAGTGATATTCATTGTAGTGGAAATCTTTAGAATATCTATACAGATCCATTGTTCTGGCTGTTTTCTTCCTGAATTGTTATTGGTTTTGGTAGGTAGGTGGGTGAGCTTGAAATTTATGCTTTTAATGGTTAAAGAGGAATATTAAAAAAGGATTTTGGGTTTGTTTATTGTGTACACAAAGTAGTGCTCAAGTTATTTGTGTTGAAAAAAATATATAGAAAAAAGAAGGGTGGTTTGATTTCTGTTTTTTTTCTTGCAATTATAGTTGCCGGCCTTTGAACAATATAGTCAAAATTTATGGGAGGACTTGTGTATTTTTTCTTGGGATATTTGAATATGATTGTAGAATTGCCTTTGTTGTAGCCAAGACTATTGTTTGTTATATCTGCTCTGAAAATATAGTTCTGGTAAAATCTGAATTTGACTTATTTTTGTTTCTTGCTATGTGATTAATTCAGGGGTGTGACTTGACTTCCATTAAAAAAAAATGGAGGTTAAAGGGGGCTAAAACTTGCTAAGAGTTCTACGGCCTTGACTGGTATGTTTTTATTTTTTTTGTTTGTTTGATTTATTGCAACTCTGTGGTTGTCCAGATGAATACTAGTGGTTGCCTAGTCTTATTTTTGAAACTAGTTTGTGATTTTCTGCTATTCTATGTGTAGATATCCTGGAAATGTATTGCGGGAGAGTCAATTCTAGAGGTGTAAATAGTACTACTAGTAAAACAGGAAGAATTCACTTCAAGAGTAAAATTTCTGGTATGGAATATGAATCAGACTGGACGACACATAGAAAATCCTCAGCATTTACTGCTAAAGTGATTCGTTCTGCAACATCTTTTATGCCTTGGTCTTGTAAAATTCCCATAGGAGATGGATTCCATGAATTTCTTTAGTGAATTTTTTGTCATTTAAAGCAAAAGATAGATAGGTTTACTGGGAGATATAATTTGTTAAAATTCAAGAATCATTGATATCTCCTCATCTTACAATATTCAAAATGCCTGGATTTATGAGTGAAAGGAAGAGAATCACAGGCCCTAATCATAGTTTCTCCCCGTTGGGTGAGCAAGTTAAATTAACACATTCGAAAAGCAATCTTCACTTAACTTCTCAGGTTGCTAATGATTTTGACAGCCCTTTACTACCCGGGCTTCCCGATGATGTTGCAATGCTTTGTCTTGCACTTGTTCCTAGTTCCAATTTCCCATCTATGGGTGCTGTCTGCAAGAAATGGAGGTCATTTATCCGAAGCAAAGACTTCATCACTGTGCGAAAATTGCTCGGGTTGCTTGAGGAATGGCTCTATATCTTAACCATGGATGCTGAAGGAAAGCAAAGCCAGTGGGAGGTTTTGGATCGTTTGGGAAATAAGCACCGGCTTCTTCCACTGATGCCTGGTCCGGTTAAGGCTGGGTTTGGCGTGGTTGTCGTTGCTGGAAAGCTTCTTGTCATGGCTGGCTATTCAGTGACTGATGGGACTGATTCTGCTTCTTCAGATGTTTACGAATACGATTCTTGCCTCAACAGGTTTGTTTCTAACAAGCTTACGGATTTTTTTTTTCCATTAATTTTACTGGACAATCTCTACTAGTCAGGACTATAAATTTTGATATATTTTCGAATTGTTTCTAATTCTATTGTGATTTATTACAGATATCATAGCCTAGTATTCTTTTATCAGCTTTGTAACACAGTGTTTGTAATTATAGTTGGAGCAAATTGGCAAGCATGAATGTGGCCCGTTATGACTTTGCCTGTGCTGAAGTGAATGGCATAGTTTACTCGGTTGGTGGCTATGGGATGGATGGAGAGAGTCTCTCCAGTGCTGAGGCGTATGACCCTGATATTGACAAGTGGACCCTGATAGAGAGTCTCCGTCGACCTCGATGGGGATGTTTCGCTTGCGGGGTTGATGGAAAACTCTACGTCATGGGTGGAAGGTCAAGCTTCACTATTGGAAACTCGAGGTTTGTTGATGTCTACCACCCTGAGAGGCAAAGCTGGTGTCAAATGAAGAAGAATGGTTGCGTTATGGTCACTGCTCATGCTGTGCTAGGAAATAAGCTCTTCTGTATGGAGTGGAAGAACCAGCGGAAACTGGCCATATTCAATCCGGAGGACAATTCATGGAACATGGTGCCTGTTCCCTTGACCGGTAGCTCGTCCATTGGGTTTCGATTTGGGATACTGGACGGAAAACTGCTGTTTTTCTCCCTGGAACAAGAACCCAGTTACAAAACCTTGATATATGATCCGGATGCAGCCCCGGGATCCGAATGGCAGACCTCCAAGATAAAACCATCTGGATTGTGCTTATGCAGTGTTACAATCAAAGCATGAAAAGAGTTCATGGCTTGCTAGTTGAGCCCCTCCAACTTCATAAATCCCAGAATTCTTCTGCAGATTTGCTGGACATCTTTTATTTGATTGAATAATATTCGGATAATCTTATTTAGGTCTTGACCTAATCATTGGATTTCAATTTCATTCTATATTCTGTATTCTGGTTAACAATTGTCTCCTGCATTTAATATTTGCTGTTCTGTAGACTGTACATATTATATTATGTGACCACATTTTGCTTCAACTCTCTTGATGATTTCTGCATCCTATATTTGTTTTCATGCATTACTCTTTCTTGCATTTCTGTACATAAACTCGTTTAGATTCATTAATTATCAGCAGATTGTCTATGTAGAAAGTACAATCATTAATGAAGAGTTCAAAATCAAACAATATACAAACTATTTATAAAAGAGCTATCTAGAAATAACATAATTAGTATTATATGAATATTATTTTGGAAAATAATAATAATAATAATAATAGCATTGATAATGGGTTTTGTTATTATAAAGTGATGATTTAAAATAGAATTTATTGTCTATTTTTAATTTTTTAAATTCTTATTTATTTAAATTATTGAATTGAAATTTCAATCGATGATAGATCCATTACTATCTACTGGTAGAACTTTTATAAATCATTTAAAAAAGCTTTATCATGTTAGATATTTAATTAAAAAAAAATACATTTAAGTTAGTATATTATTTGATAATAGTGAAAAATTATAAAAATAAAAGAAACTTAATGAAAAAGAAGGTAATATGAGAATATTTAAATAGATTTGTTTTTGACAATGAAAAGCTCGAAAATAGTTTTTCAAAATCTTCAGTTTCCTCTTAGAAGAAAGTTCTTTTTAAAGCGTACAATTTTTTTTTAATATTAGAAAGTTCTTGGTACGAAAAATTCTAAAATATATTTTTGAAAAAGCTTTTAATGCTAAAAGAAGTACTAATAAAAGCTCTTTTAATTAGGTGATAATAATTAAAAAAAAATTACTTAAATTTTCTTTAAAAAATAATAATAAAATTGACCGCGAAGCGGGCCGCTAAATTCAAATACTGACATGAGATTATGAGAAAAGTAATAAACACAGTTAGTCGCACACAAGCACCAGACACCAAAAAAACACACTGGAGCTGCAGAGCTAAAACGGTAAAAACCCAAAACCCATAAAAAATGGCAGCTTCTTCTTAAAAACCCCGACTCTCTCAGTCTCTCTACTCGCTTCTAACACAATCACCTCATAATGTTCGGAGCTCAAGCCTCCACGCCTCCCTTCGGGACTCCGTCTTCGACGCCGGCATTCGGCACACCGTCTTCGACTCCGGCGTTCGGGACTCCGTCTTCGACTCCGGCGTTCGGGACGCCGTCTTCGACTCCGTCGTTCGGGGGTCCGTCTTCGACTCCGGCGTTCGGCACTCCGTCCACGTCGTCGTTTGGTAACTCTCTGTTTTCCACTCCGTTCTCTTCTCAACCGCAGCAGCAGCAACAGCAGCAGCAACAGACTCCGGGGTTTCAACAGCCTGCGACTCCTTTCTCCGGATTTGGATTTCAGACTCCGTCGGCGACGCCGCAGCCGCAGCCAAGTCCCTTTCCCAATGCTCAATTGACTACTCAGATGGCTCCTGTCGCTCCACTTCCGTTTTCTCTCGCCGATCGCGACATTCAAGTTTGTTTCTGTTCCTTTTTCTTTCCTTTTTAGAATTGTTTATTATAACCTAACCCTATAATTGGGAGTTTTGATTTTGATCTTCCTTTTACGGTGTAATATTAGGCGATTGTTGAGGCTTATAAGGACGATCCTACAAACCCTAAATATGCTTTTAAGGTTCGTTTTACTTCTGCTCAATTTGTCGACATTTTCAAATCGTGATTTTGTTAATCGGAGAAAACATGGATTGTATGTTCACTTGGCTTGTTAATTTTTGCAGTATTTGTTGTTCAGTGTTACTGAACCACAGTTTCGAGTGAAGCCAGCTGGTGTGTCAGATGTGAGTTTGTTATTTTCTCTATTTTTTTTTTTTTTCTTTTAAAAACATTTTTACTTGTTTTGGTTCTTGTTTAGTAAGTGCTGTTATTTCATTTTTGAAGTTCGTGTTATTGTATTCTTGATTTTGCGTTTGCTAACTAAGGAGGATAGTTCACATTGTCAGATCATGTGGGCGGAGGCTATGGGGAAACTGGAGGGTATGGACAGTACTGACCGGGAACGTTTGTGGCCTCAGCTTGTTCAGGGATTCAAGGATTTGTCTCAACGGTTAAAGGTTTTTATTGTTGATTTCATGAAACATTTTGTTTACATATGCACATGGATGTTTACTTGCCTGTTATTTTCATGCTATGACATAAACTATAGAGGCTGTGCTAGAAATATTTTACATTGTTTACAAAATTTTCATTATAAGCTGATAAAAAAAAAGTGTTGCTCTTTTAATTGGAGTTTTTTTGATATGGAGTGTAGTCACATTTTCTTGTGCTTTTACTCAAATGTCTTTCAACAGGGAGAAATACATCTGATAAGTTAAAGGATATTGTATTTTCTACGGTGCAGAACTTGACTTGTAAACTTGACATACGGGATAGGGTTGTAGTCTTGTAGATATCCCAGTTAATTAAACTGAAATCTAGATGTGCCTCTACTACCATGTTCATTCATTTAGGTTCCTCCAAATAATCTTTTCATCCACATCTAGGTGGTCCCATGACCATACACGTCCATACCATTTACTGAAGAAGTGAAGAGAATGTTGAAGTTTGAGGGATGTGGTTGGGAGATGCTTTAGGCATTCCGTCATTGATGAACAATCAATAGTCATCTACCGATTGAGTTTGAGGGAACCATTTTATTAAAAGGTAATAGTAAATAATGTAATACCACCCACAATTCCATTTTTTAACCAGTAATTCTATTTTAAATGTTCAAGTGAAATAGTGGCTGCTGGCATTGATGGGAAGTCATGTTTGGCTCAGTTAAAAGTATCGGCTCGTATGAATTCTCACATCACATAGTGAAGCTATAATGCAAGTTATAGATTTTAAATAAGCAAGGTGATTTGTATTACTGGAAAAAGAAGACATAGTGACAGGGTGAAGACTACCCCATTGTAGTATGGAGACTTGTTCAGATCTTGAAATCGTCTTTGGTTTTCACTCAGGAAAGATATATGATGGCGAGTATAGTTTCATGCATGTAACTCAAGGCTCTATCTTCAGAGGATTAAGTGCTCATTCTTTTTAGTCTACATACTTTATTAGTGATCAGTTTTTGACATTGTTATACCATGTTTAATGCAGCTCCAAGATGACGTCATTGTTTCTGATGCTGAGAGATTGCGAATCACTCAAAGCAATGTGAAAATGGTAATCTATTGTCTTCTTGTATCCCTTCTATCATAGATTTAGAATATGCTTTTCATATCTAATAAATTTTTGCAGCTACAAAGGCATTTTCAAGCTGAAACTCTCCCATGGATTCAAAGAATGAGACAAAAGGAGCAAAGTCTTCAAAGGCGTCTTTTAAGGGTGGGAACAGTTTCTGCTCTATATATACATACATACATACATACATACGTATTCACACACACACACACACACACATGCTGTCAGAAACATGTAGAATTATTCTAATTGTATCAAGCATTTAATGAGTTCCAGTGTGCCCATGTTAGTGGTCACCATGAAATTGTACTGAATCATGGTTGTGGGTGGCCTTCTTTTATCCCTTAAATTTTTTTTTTTTTTGTTTTGTTTAGTTGACCTGCCCTGTGTCTGATTGCCATTAGATGTTGGTCAGGCTGGTCTGTGTCTGTTAAGACACTTGGGTCATTCATGTGTGGGTACTGTATGCATTCACTAAATGCTAGTCTACTCATTTTGATTTCTGGTATTGTGTTGGTATGTCTATAGATGATGAGAATTATTGAAGCATTGGAGGGTAAAGGTTACCGATTGCCCTTAATGAAAGGGGAAGCTGAATTGGCTGAGAAGTTAGCTGGGATAACACGCCAGGTAGGTCTTACTTTTTCACAATCTTCTTTCTATGTTTCCTGCTTTGTTGGGCTATTATCAGGGTTTGTACTTTGTACTGACAAGTATACACAAATTTCAGCTGAAAGGATCTGGAGCAGAACTCTCAAGGAGGGTTCAAAATCTCCTCACTGTCTCTCGTGTTCAAGCAAATGGAATTGGTGCTGGTGGTTCTATTTACCTTCCAGGATCAACAAAAATACATGAACAGAGTCTCGCTGATATGCAGGAGGTAAGAGTGATAAATTTGAAGTAATTTGCTCTTATCATTGATAGTAAGAAAAGTTATATGGTATCTTTTGTAAATTGACATGCGAAGAAAAATTATATATCATCCATAGTAATAACATAAACGGGTCATTGTTACAATGCATAGAAAGCTATATGGTATCTTGCAATTCACGAATCCATGGATCTTGGCATAGCTGGAAATTAAGGATCCTTTATGTGGTTACAGGTCTTACAACAGCAGACAGAGGCCATTGCAAGGCTTGGTAATGTGTTGAAGCGAGATATCAGGGACATGGAGATTATAATGCCCGAGGACACAGAGATGTCAGAAGATATGAGCTAGTGAAAAGCTGAAACGGAGAGAGTTGTTGATGCATCATCAATGATGATTCTTTGATGTATTTTAGATTCAACAGTTGGATTGATTCATTTATCATCTGCTCCTGCTAACTCAGCTTCAGCTATATACAAAATGTAACCCGAAAGACAAAAAAGCCTCAATTTTTTCATTTTAGTTACTATCCTTCGCTATATGACGGAGTAGGAGTATCAAGGTTGTCGAATGAGTAATGAACCATTTGCGGAGTGTTTTCTCGTCCACCGTAAATTATATTTTGTATGGGCATTAATGGGAAGATTTTGTGATGTAGAGACTAGAGAGAACCTTGACTATGACCAATTGAAAAGAGATGCGTCCATTAATGCTTACTTGTTTTTTGTTTAAATAGAATTTTTTACAAATTTTCGTGTCTTTTGAATTGCCAAAATCACATACCAAACATCAGAAACGAAAAAAAAAAAAAACCAGTTAAGAGAAGATGGTACAAAACCGCAACGTTCGAGTTAGAAATCACTCGAGTGACTTATGCATTCAAAGGCTCGTACATGCTAATCCACCCAAAATCCAAAGCAATAGTTCCAGGTTTTCAGTGAGGAATGGCCGTGGATGGATATGCATTTACTGATTTATCAGGCGAAATGAGACATTTAATATCTTATCTATGACTATGCTTACTGATTATCTTCTATAAGATAATTATTATCCTCAAAATTTGGTACAAATGCCAAGACCAGTCTGCAGCTAATATATATTACCACCTCAATGGATATTGGTACAGAGTTTCTCTTGATCTGAAACTTGGAGCTTGTTTTCTTCTTTCGTTGGCAAAGCTTTTCTACTCACTTATTCTTAACCTTCAGCGTAGGCCTCGGCCATGATTAATAGCACAAGTGATGTCCAACCAGTGAATAGACGTGCGCCTTTTCCCTTACCCTTTGTCTGATCGTACTGTTCCCATAGAAACCCTGTTTGGTGGTAGTTGTGAACCACATTTCTGCAGCAAGGGAGTAAAATTGTTGGAAGTTATTGCAAGTTCAGGCACATGCAAATGGATACACAATCGGTACACTCTGGAAAAAATACCCAATCAAATTACTCCTTAATTCGCTGTAGATGACTTTGGCTCTGTGTTTATATGGTCCATTCACTGCAGGAATTTGATCATTTAGTTCAGAAACTAAACGTTAATGAATGAGTGATATTTTCATACCCACACACACAAACACACATACATGCACATGAGTGATAATGTGTTTGCGTCTTCTGGGAGGAAGGAGTTTATACCTTGTGAGTAATGATGGAGTGCAGATAGAATCCTATAATTCATGTTCATCCAAATAGGACCTCTCCAATACGGTGGGTCGTGCTCTGTGTTGCGTTTCATGTACAAGGTGCTGTGGCAATCAAATGACATTTTTGATTTAGTAATTCAAAAACCAGCATCAACCCAAAAATTTATATGGTGTTAAACATGTAAATATAAGACAACGAATGAGCAACTGCAATTGTACACAAATACCTTGTTTTGGCAAGAGAACGGAGTCCATAATCAGTCCACAAGATGCTTCTGTTTGAAATGATGTCAAGTTGTTTATCCAGAATCCATGATTCCTGGGACAATTAGTACATATGATAGGTCTAACACAACGAGGTTAACTAAGATAGAAGCTTCATCAATCATATAAATTATTTTCGTTTTCAAAATTAGATCATCTATGCAACTTACAGGTGGAATGATCTTTTCCATAAACGGAAAAAGGCTCACATAACCAATATGAGGAGCCAATCTCAACTCTGGCCTTTCTAATACTTCCCGGATAAGTTCTCGAGTTGGGTAATTATTCCCCACCTTCTCTTTCCAACTTAAACGAACCTAGAATGATCGAACCAACAATCAGTTCTGGTGAGCAAATTTCATAACCTGAGAGGCAATATGGCTTCAGAAATAAAATATTCTATTCAATGGCACAAAAATCCTAATAATAGATGGCCATCTTATCCCTAATGATGGAACAATAAAACATTCTAGCATGTGAGACATACATTTTTTTACTCTTCACTAAATGCTAATAGGCCTAACATATTACATATTTTAGGCCTTAGATAAATCACCGTCTACTTAAGAACAGATATTAAATCCATGACATAAAGGAAAGAGCCTTCTCTAACCTTTGTACAAATAAGCATAAGATATTTTTCCAATTTAATACAAGCTCATTCCAAGAATGACTTGAGTAATGAAACAGAATGAGACCAAGTACTTCAACAGGGAGAAGAAATTGTCAAATATACACTTGACCAATGACCATTGACAACTACTTAGATGCTTTGACATCTGAATATCAGTGACAGTATCTCAAAATATTGTTGCACAAATCATGAAGTCCACATGTAAAATTCAAATTAGCAAGTGTGACTACATCACAAAGTAAAGGGAATGTCTTAGGGAGAAATAGCAACAAGCAGCATACCTTTTCTGTATGATTTCCGAAATCAAAATAAGCTCCATAAGCAGGATCAAAGTGAACCTGGCGAAACACCAAATGAAAATGACATAAAATGCTTATTGTGACAGTGATTAGTTCGACTGCTCAATGTATGTTTGGAAACATCAAACTAGCAATTAACCACTAGAAAACATTCTCTAGAATATTACAAAATTATTGTGCAGGGGAAATTGTTTGTATGTATGGCTAAATAATTCCTATGCAGTACCTATTATCTATTGAAAACCATTAAAGCGTTAAGGAAAGAGAACCAATTCTAGACAGCATAATGAAGATGAACAAACCTGATTCAGAATTTCGAAATCTGAAAGCAGCTTAGCTGTTGAACCGTATCTCTGCATCATTTCATTGTCAAGGTCTATTAAATAAAAGATGAATTCTAATCTTTAAATAGGCTTTCTCATTATCATACCTTTTTACGTTCACTTCCGCTCTCAAACAACTCAGTAATGGAATGCAAGGAATCTGCTGCAAGTAGCATCCAGCATCTCAGATCCAAGTGACGTTCTTCTTCACTTGGATGTGACGCACGGGGATAATCATCCAGCCCAGAAGACAGACTCTGGAGATGCCAGAAACTATGTTAATCAAACTATTTTTCTTACTGCAATTTTGTGCAAGATAGACCTTGCCACCTTGGTGGAGATTAGTTTTCCAACGTGCAGACCAAGTTCAGAGAAGATACTCACACACAACCCTATAAATGACATGATTGAACCTTGTACCAATGAAAATGTTGTTTTGACTTCAACAAGTTTACAGAAAATCCTACCACAATTCTAACTTTTAAAACCATATTCTGTAGTAACCTAAATGAATAAAAAAGTGAAAAAAATTGAGGCCCTTAAAGTATACAATGATGTATTATAACACCTTTGGATTTAGTTCACGTGTTGTAGAGTTGTCTCTTCCATGCCAATAGTAGGTGCCCATCTCCTTTCCTGTTTTATAAAGGTGATATCAAATTAAAGATAATTTGGAATAATTTAATCTCAGCCCAGAGTCCCTATTCAATATATCATCAAATATCATAATCGATAATTCAATCAAACAGATCAAAAAATCTCTAAAATTGTTATAAATACAAGTTTCAAGAACTTCTGAGTTTATACCAATATGAATTCAACCAGCATTTTCTACACTTGAAACCTCAACAAAACCCTATTATCCCATGCATTTAGAATGGCTTTGTAAAAGTTACAATTTTAAATGTGAAAGAAAGAAAAATGTTATGGGCATGAACGTATTTGCTTATTCTGAAAGTCAGCTGATGACATCTGCAGTGTCATGTTATAACACTGGTTAGAACATAGATAAAGCTTTACACTACCTAAGTGCATATATACATACATTATCATGACAATAAGTGCATTATGGTGTTCATAATTTCATATCTTCCAATATGAATTCAACCAGCATTTTCTACACTTGCAACCTCAACAAAACCCTATTATCCCATGCGTTTAGAATGACTTTGTAAAAGTTACAATTTTAATTGTGAAAGAAAGAAAAATGTTATGGGCATGAACGTATTTGCTTATTCTGAAAGTCAGCTGATGACATCTGCAGTGTCATGTTATAAAACTGGTTAGAACATAGGTAAAGCTTTACATTACCTACGTGCATATGCATTATCATGACAGCAAGTGCATTATGGTGTTCATATCTTCTAATGAAACTACAATCACATGTACTGTGGCAACATCTGCCCCTCAACTAAAAGCCACAAATTGTTAAATAAAAGCACTGACATACCTGACTGAGTAGTGTTGAACCATTGGAACCATGCTTCAAGGCGAACAAGAGCCCGCTCTAGGAAGGAAGAAATCTCATTGCTCTCGGTGGCAGTAAATTTGTTTTTCTTTACGCCATATACTAATTCTAAAAGAAACAAAGTTTCACATTCTATTTCAGACATGTATAGAGTATGACAATAAATGTGAAATGTTTACACAAACCATTACCGAATATGGAGTATACAGAAAAGAAACAGAATATAAAATTGTCCAAATTCTAGTAATAACTAATAATCATAACTAAATAAGAAAAACGAAACACATTCTAGACATAAGTGAATCCCCCAAATCATTGCAGCATATATACAGATAAAAAGATACAAGAAAATAATAGCTTCTATAAATACATACATACTCAAAGGCCACCGACTTCAATATGATCACAAAACATCTTTGTTTATCATTGTTTAGAAGGGTATCCCTGTTAATGATAAATTGATAAAAAGCTATACGATCCATGCTATAATGAACAACATACATCAAGGTATACGTTGCTGGAATGATTGTATTTCAACTCGTGTCCCAAGCTTAGCAATTAACTCCAAATAGACCCTCTGAAATTAAACATTTCTACTAAATACCCAATGAAACCCTTTTAATAGTAAAGATTCCATTACGAATTTTATCATAGTTAAAAGAATCTTACAGCTGATGGTTAAAATAGCCTTATTATTCATGATTCTGCTAGCCTACATTGAACATGAGGGATATGATGGGCTGCTTGCACCTCAAAGTTACTTGCAGTGATAGAAGCATCTCGATAAATAAAATGAGTAAGCAAATTCACTAAAATTCAAGGATGCAATTATATAGTCAGTCAGAATCATAGAACAATTTAATTGAAAAAAACATACCACGTAAAACCAAAAATAGAGTTGGTGGGTTTCCATTAGTTGGATACTGAAGAACAAATTCCTCTGGGACCTTACTGCAATTACACCAGATATTACCTTACAAATTACTTCCCTGACAAACCTAAAACTACATATTTACTGCACATACTTGAACGAGATACACTGTATTACCTTAAAGCTTCAGCACCCAAAATTTGCTCTCGGGGAATCCATCCATCAACATTCATCAGATCTAACCAGTGTCCAATAATATCCAAGCATATATGGACATCCCAGTGCCTGCACAACATTTGAACAAACATAAACCCCCAAATCCATATCCACACCATGACCCCATACAAATGATCAGTTACCACAACTAAATTAGTGATTTAACTGTATGTTATTTGAGAAATTTGCACAATCATTTTCTAAATATGCAGGTAACGAACATTTGCAATTGAAAGAACTGTAACAATATTTGACCTAAGAATATTTAGGTAACCAACCGGATTAATAGTTGATGAAAACCTTCATCCCAAAGAAATCCTCTTGGAAAAAAAGGTCGACTTGGCACAGCTGTATAAAGCTCGGCTGGCCAATATGAAACAAAATTTTCATGACTCTTAACCTGCAAGCGAAAATGGCCCATTTCATGACTTAGTCAGATATAAATATTATAAAACAAAATATAGAAAACTACTAAAACTAATGCAAGTAAGTTTAATAATTGATTTCACTATGCCATTTCCGTTACATTGTAAGATTAAATGATAAAAGTCATCCTTACAACTCATAGAAAATTTCCAAGTGGTGTACATATGTCAAACTATGTCATCTAACTAAGCCACCAAAATACACTTAGCATTCTTATACCAATTGACATGTGTACACCGCTTGACAATTTCTTATGAGTTGAAAGGATGACTCATGTCATCTATAAACATGAAATAGGCTCATCTGCCATCAACTTTTTATTCGGTTTGTTTTGTGTACTACTTTTTCACTCTCCTAGTACCCCCTAGTCTCCCTTTTAAACACTTTTGTTCTCCAATGAAAATAAATAATATCTGTTCAACTTGGAATGATAATCTAATAGTCATTCAATACATCAGATGAAATAAAACCATAAAACAAAAAGAAATAACTTACCTTAGAACTTTTGGGTAGCGAAATTTTTGACTGGCCATAAAAGTAGCCAATGCCACCTAACATATTCCCAATAGCAGCCTTTCCAACAATCACAGATTCAGAATCAAGCTGAATACATAAGCATTATATCAGAATCTTTCATATAATATCGTCAATATGCCACTTCAAGAAAAAAGAAGAGTTTTAATTGTGACTGGCCTAGTGAAGGACATATCTTCCTGAGCTTGTATAAACTTTTGGGAATCTAACAAAATATGAACATATTACACCTTTTACTTAAAATGTATTCTATAGAAAAGAGATGATAAATTGGTCAAGCTGCAGGTTTCAAATAATAGCAAATACACCACATAAAAAGCACAGAGTTTACAAAAAAAATTTGCATATATTCAAGAATCCCTCTCCAATCAAAGTAGTTAGCTTAAATCATAGACCTCAGATATGTAATTTCTGGGAATATGTGGTAAAGGCATGGCTGAGAAGAGAAAGTCTTAACTTACATCAGTCCATGGATAACTTCTGTGCACTCTCAATTCAACCAAAACTAATTACAAACTTTGAATCAGCACTATCACTACATTCATCATTTTAGCATATGACAAAAAATAACAGGATTATAGACTCATACTGAAAGCATACATCTTGTTCCATATCATTGGTGTGAACATCTGGGTGGCGATCATTAAAGGTTAAGAATGTTGCCAAAGTTTATAGATATGCAGTTTACAGTAAAGAACTGAAGATGACATAGCAAAATGTAATTAAATTCCAAATTTTTTACCTTGTCAGCCAGGTTAAAGCACTTCTCAAATTTGGAGTCAAATTCACCTCGCTTCTCCTTCAGTAGATTGGTCAGTGAGGTACCTAAATAATAAACAGTTAAATTAAAATGAAGTTATGGAGACTGCAGACAAGAGAAAGATTGCTATAAAGAGAGGACATTGATATTTTGGAATTCTGTTGAACAAACCCTGAATTCATTATTGAGATTAAATGGATGCAGAAAAAACCTGTAAGGCTGCTTACTCGTTCTTCTACTCTTGAACCAGTTCCAGATACAAAAGCAATATCAGCTTCCAATGGAATTGTGGCAGAGATCTGCATAAGAATTAACAACCCTCAAGAACATGTAGGTGAGAAGTGAAATCAGAGGTGAAAAGTCATGATTCTGAAATGCTCAAGATACTTGGATAGTAATATAGTATAAAGTAACAAACACCCATCCTTTTCATGACCACTTACCTGAAAAATTAAAATATTTGAAGAATCATCGGATGTGTCTGATAGCTGCAGTCGATTGAACATTCTTGCCTGGGACGTAAACAGAGAAATTAAAACAAGAATCACAACAAAAACTTATTGAATAACAGTTCCTCTAACATTAGAACATAATTATGGTATTCAAATCTGAGATGCTGATGAAAGTCGAATATACTTGGACTGCTAGTTCTTCTTGCACAAGATCAGATAAGTTGTGAATGTGAGGAGTCCGGAAACCAGAATAATGGACTTCCAAATCGTCCTGCAAAAAATACAGCATGTAGAGGCTCCAAATCAGCATCCAAAAGAAGAAGAGAAAACATTAGATTAAAGTATACTCTTATGGTGATAATTATTAAATAACTAATAAGAGAGGAAAATTGATACACATATCCCGGAGAGGCTAGGTGAAATTTTTATTTTACTAGTACCAATACTGGATTTTGTTTCTAGGTTTCTTGACCATGGCAGTCCATTGCTAGAATTACCTTTGCTTTCAAGTGTAGCTGCCAATCACCGATGTCCAGCCGTGAACCAAATGCCAGGAGGGAACTCCCACTAATATCTAACTTATCCTTACTCAAACTTAGTGCATTTCCATCTTCATCAGCCAAATAGAAAAAAAGATATCCACTACTCTGCATTTGGTTATTCCAATGAGACCTGTGAATTGACCATGATAACTAAACTCAAGTTACAAACGACAAATGATTTTCTAATAGTAATATACTAAACACATTGTATGCACCCAGAGAGCAGATACTAAACTGCATATGAGACTACTTACTCCTCATTTTGTACACCAAGTCGAACCGCCCAATCCCCTCCATAGCCACTGCCCTCACCTTTGGTTTTCACGAAACTTGTTGCCAAGGTCATGTCTTGGTCAACCAGCACTTGATGTCCAAAATCACGACCGTTATGTTGTGTCCATCCGTATTTGCTCAACTCATCAGAATCTTGGCACACATGGCGCATGTAATATCTCCCATCCTTCACACCAAGCCACATCAAGCCAGCAACCAAAGACCGAGGAGTCCTGCCAGTCACTGTAACTAATTACCACCACATTGGTTATAATCTATTCAGCACATCAGCAATCGTAGCTCAGCTTCTAAAACACTCCAATAATCAAGTTCTTTATTTTCACTTTGATTGGCTCTACTCTCCAATTTTGTGTTGTAATTTCAAATATCATAACAATCATTTCCTATAAATTAAAAAAAAAAAAAAAATGAATTCTAAGCAGTAAAAAAGACATACCTGGCTCGAACACCAAAATAAACATGAGGACGATAAGTTCCCCAGTACAAGCTCTCTTTATGATCACCTTGAAACTGTTATATAACCAATTGATGTATTTGTCAGATAAACAAATGTTTTCAAAGCATACACAAGAATTCAGAGATCAGAATTGAGTTTACCATAGGAAGGTCAATGAGTTTTGGAGCAGGAAACGGCGTGACAACTCTAGATCTCTGAGTTTCTTCGACGGTATTTACGAGGCCATAAATCAGAAAGAAAATGACTAAGAATGACAAAATGCAGAAACCTAATACGATTTCAAGTCTGACGTTGAAAATCCGAAGTGAGCTGCTGCTATCTCTACGGTTCTTCGAATTGATCCTTGTGTTACGGAGAGGCTCGTCTTCGTCGGCATCTGTGGAGGATTTGATCCTGCTTCGAGCATTTCTTCGGCCGCCTCCGGCCATTTTTGACAGTTTTAGAAGGTTCTTCAGTCCTTTTTCCACTAGAACTGAAGCCAGCCCTGCAACTGGAATGACGAATCGACGACTATGGAAATGCAGGTCAGCTGAGCTGGTGCGTCGTCGATGGGCTTGGTTGTTAGGTCTTGTACAGAGAGCCCAATTTTCAATTTAATTGTACAAAAAAAATTTAAGGCCTTTGACTGTGGGCTAAAAAAGCCCATTATAGTTACTTATCACTTATTTCTGTACATTGTGTAGCCTCTTCGGTTCATTAATTTTACTTCACTTTCTGTCGTTGATCTCTCTTGTAACAACTTCAGCTCTCCAATGCCTCAATGGTTATTCAATATAAGTACCCTGAAGACCATTCGGCTTTCTAGCTGTGAACTTTCAGGTTCCATTCCCAGGGTTACGCAGGAAAACCTGTGCAACTTGTGTAATTTAGATCTTTCATATAATGGTATCAGTGGTGAAATAACAGAGTTCATAGAGGCTTTGTCAGGATGCAGTAACAGTACCTTACTGACCTTAGAGTTTTCTTCAAATAAACTCGGTGGTAATATTCCTGTTTCCTTGGGGCATTTCAAATATTTGGAATATCTTAGACTAAGCCGAAACTTGTTCATAGGAGCACTTCCAACGTCTGTAGGAAATTTGTCGCATTTGGTTACACTCGACCTAGCATTTAACCAGATGAATGGGACAATTTCTGAAACTATTGGACAACTTACCGATTTAGAGTATTTGGATCTGTCTGGGAACTCATGGGAAGGTGTGGTCACTGAAAATCATTTACAGAATCTCACAAGATTAGCATATCTTCAGTTATTATACGCAAGCAAATCTTTGGTTTTCAATGTGAGACGCGATTGGATTGCTCCTTTACGTCTAAGATTCATTTCAATTAGTGATTGCCAATTGGGTCTTGCATCATGGCTTAGAACTCTAATGTATGTTGATTCATTAACACTCACAAACGTTGCCATTTCAGATGAAATACCTGATTGGTATTGGAGATCATTATTACCGCGTTTAGGCTGGTTGGATCTTTCTTATAATCAATTGAGAGGAAAACTTCCCAAGTTCCCAGGTCAATAAATGTTCAACATGTTTTATTCATTGGTTTGAGTTCTAATCGTTTGGAGGGTTCAATTCCACTCTGGAAAAATGTAACAGATCTATCATTAAGTAAAAATTTTCTTAGTGGAGAGATTCCCATTAACATTGGCCATGAAATGCCAGGATTGGAAAATCTAGATCTTTCTAGAAACCTGTTAAATGGTAGCATTCCTGCATCGATGGGTGAGATGAAAAATCTGCAGTTTCTTGACTTATCAAACAATTATCTATCTGGAGAAATCCCTTCCAACTGGCACAATCTAAAACAATTGAGTGATATAGACCTGTCGAGCAACAATTTCTCAGGAGGCATTCCAAGCTCTATATGCTCATTACCTTCGCTTGTTTGGTTGAAACTGAGCAGTAACAATCTTTCGGAGGAGCTCTCTGTGTTCTTGCACGATTGAAAAGGTTTGTCATTTCTTGATCTTGGAGAAAATAAGTTCTTTGGGACCATACAACCAATTGTAGAAAACCTATTCAATCTGTCATATTTAGGACTTCGAGCCAACAGGTTAACAGGAAACATTCCTGAACAGTTATGTCAATTTCCTGATCTCCACATCTTGGACCTTGCCCATAATAATTTGTCTGGGTATATTCCTAAATGTCTTGGTAACTTGAAAGCTTTGAAATTTACGGGCACTTACAATGAATCAAATTCATTCTCCTTTCAAAAAGATTTTCCCAACCGTTTGGTTGTGGTTTTGAAAGGAAGAGAGGATGAATACACAAAGATAATTCCACTTCTTAAAGTCATTGATCTCTCAAGCAACAACTTGGCAGGAGAGATACCAGAAGAGATAACAAATCTCTCAGCTTTGAATTCCCTGAATCTATCATGGAACCAACTGACAGGGAAGATACCGGAGAATATTCAAAGCTTGCAACAGTTGGAAACTCTTGATCTCTCAAGCAACCATCTTTCAGGCTCAATTCCTCCAAGCATGTCTTCTTTGACTTTTCTGAACCATTTGAATTTGTCATATAACAACTTGTCAGGACCAATTCCAACAACCAATCAGTTCAACACCTTCAACGATCCATCCATTTACGAGGGTAACCAATACCTTTGTGGTCCTCCATTGACAACCAACTGATCATCAGTACCCGGTGACACCAAAGACAAGAATGAAGAAGTGGAAGAAGATGAAGATGGGTCTGAAAAAATCTGGTTGTATGTCGGCATGGCCCTGGGATTCATTGTAGGATTTTGGGCTGTTTGCGGCACTTTGATCATTAAAAGATCTTGGAGACATGCTTATTTTGGGTTGGTTGTCAGTTCACATGGCTCGTTTCAAGAGGAAGGTAGCTAGACAGATGTTAGAAGACACAAATGTTACCCAGTGAGAGGTTAAGAGTACTGATCTTCTACTTCAATTTTGCATTCTTTTTTCTTTTTGATTCGTTTTGTTAAAATCTTACATGATTTGTTATATGGTCTCTGCAGTAATATATATGGAGGGTGAATACATGTTGAAGAACAGAGACAGGAGAGAAGACAAATTCATTGTCATTGGCTCATGTTGCTAGCATATGTATTAAAGATTGTAGTAAGCTTTGTTATTTATCTTCTGCAATTGTGTTTTTTTATTGGAGTTGTTTCATTGCCGTAAACAGAGTCGGTGTTTGGTTTATGTGGACTTTTAACTGAAGATTCTGTCGAGAGACAAAATGTGGTTTGGTTGGACTTGTATGTAACTATGTTTATATATCACTGAAACTCTCACGAAAGAGCTCAATAATTAGTTGCTTTAATTATTATGTAAAAAATTGGGTTTCCTCCTATCCATTGACCATGGATGTCAAAAATGGTTTAGCAGAGACAGACGTGCCAGTTTCAAGAGTTAGTAATGTACAGAAATGCCCTCTAATGCTCAGACAATCTAATCGACTCTCCAGTCTCCACCCACTAATATGGGTTTGGGCTCAATGTTAGATAAACCCAACCCAGACCCTCTTCGGCCTATATATATGGGTTTGGTACCTAAAGCAAACCACATAATTTGGAATCAATTAAAGATAACCGGATAGATGTAATATTACCTTTTACTGTAATTGATATTTTTTAAAAAGTGGTGTTCTTACGTTTCGAACTACTTTCTTATTCATACTGTATTTTGGAAACAATCTGACATAATTAAACAAACCTAATTTGAAAATAAAGTCATTGTACACAATAAGAAGCATTTACTTCCATTTATTTCATAAAAGATACAAATAAGGAAAGGACCCCGACAAGTTTATTACAAATTCATCCATAAGGGATGGCATAAGCACTTGCCATGCACAAACAGAAAAACAACAACAATAATCTTCAAATGCGTTCAAACAAAACGCTTATTTTATAAAATACTACGAGCTTCCCATTAGACACCAGAGAGTTGAAGAATCTGCCAATCAATCATATTTTTAAGTAGAATGTTAATTAAGCAGTTTGTGAAATTGTGAATGAAAACTAAAATAACATGACCACTCTGTATCATAATTTTAATTACCTTGTTTAATTAGTAGAAGGTGTTACGTAGATACCCAATGCATCGAGGAAATCACCGGCATGTCCGAAGAAACCAACAATTTCCCCATTTTCCATAGGAATTTCAAAAGCGGAGCCAGTCGTGAGACCAAAGGGTCCGTAAGTGGTCAAATTAGTATGAAAAGTTAGAGATTCAACGACGACAATCCCAAAATAATCAAGTGTGGTCCCACTTATCAAGCTCAAATATTCTCCCGATCCGTCGATTGAAATCTACATACATATTATTATCATTATATATATAAAAAAGAATAATAAAATAGACAACCAAAGCTTTATAAGACATATATATTGAAAATTATGTATTTACCTTATCACTCACACCGCCATTACCACCATGTCTACCAGAAGAAATAGTTTGTCCGGTTGCACCATTGAAGCTTTTGAAAGCGACGGAATCGACGACATCTCCATGACTGATAACTATCTCTATAATGGAACTATCGCTACCTGGGTTGTAGTCCCAAGCGACACCGCCTTGACCACCCCATGACCCTAGCTTAATGGTTCCCTGATCAAGCAAAAATATAAAATGAGTAATTGAACAATATATATGCTATAAATATAATCTAAGTTAGTGTAGCACAAACAAATACTAGCCTTGTTTGCCATTTGTTGAATATCAAAGAGTTTGTAGAGCTAGCTGCTGTAATTATTTTTCTTTCGAAAAGGTGTGAAGTAGCTGATTTTTGAATGAGTAAAGTTGGCTTTTCTTGTATGGTATTTATAGCCAACCAAGTCACCATATATGCATGTGCATTGCATTTTCATGGCTAGTCTTGTTAATTGTTATTTTCTAAACAACGAGCTAGCCATTAAATTAATATAACATTTGCGTGTTTGAATTATCATGATATGATACACCATCCAATATTGCTCGATAGTCAACAAGGACAAAAGGTTTGAGTTAGTCGGTTTTACAGGATGGATCCATATCACTCACTCTCTCTCTCTCTCTCTCTCTCTCTCTCTCTCTCTCTCTCTCTCTCAATATATATATATATATATATTTAAATTCACTCACACGTTTCTTTTTTTTAAAAAAAAGCACACACAAACGTTTGAGTTAATTAACGCATAGGACTTTTTTTTTCTTAAAAAAAATTTATATTCATAGCTCACGGATATATTCGAATTTGGTCAATCTTCAAAACAAGCCGCCGGGAACTGTTCAGAAACTATGAATTAATAAAAGGAAGATCGGATAAGTCCTTCAAATGAGGATTTGAATTGAAATGCGAGTGTGACGACGAGGCTTCACGTGGTGGTCTGACCTATGATTAATATTGTGAATCATAGAGTGACCACTTTGTCAAATATATGTTGCCATTCAAGCAAGCTCACCGTCTTTCTAATAATATTGTTCCTCATTTTAGTTAATGTTTTGGCTTGTCCTCTTAAATGTTTTGTAAGCTTGTGAGTTAAAATAATCTTATTAGTCTGAATGGTCGTTCATTTTTTGCATTTGTGATAGGGTTTGGACTTTGGAGTTTTATATATTTGTTTATAGGGTTTAGCTATAATATAGTAAATGTATTGTTAATGTGTAGTTTTCGGTAGAAACTATTTGTAATAGTTTATTTATTTATTTTTATTTTTCAAATCTTTGAATTTTGTGGACCATTGAATTAAAATCAATGCTTAGTTTTCACTCCACTAACAATGCAGTACATGTACTGTAGCAAGACCCTTGTTTATAAATTCACAAATAAAGTGCGAGAAAATCCATATTCTGCAAGGTTTGGAGTCTTGTATATATTTACCGGTGTTCTAGTAATCGGCCGCCGCGAGGAAGACGTTCAGCCTTTCTAGATGGCCAGGCTCCTAGGTGGGCTAGGTAGATTCGAAGCCGTTGACTTCATCCGGTATTTATTTAAATTTTTTTTTTCTTTTTAAAACGAAGCTGTTTTGGACTAAAATTGCATTGTTTTGACTAATTCGGCTTCACCACATAAGCGGTCTAGGCGCTAAGCGCCGGTCTTATGGTATACTAACGCCTAGCGTTTACTAGAACACTGATATTTACTTATAATTAATGATTGATTTCATCAAGTCTAGACAAACACTTAAACCCAATTGTATCAATTTTGAAAATAAAAATAAAAATAATGTAATGATAATGATAATATAATCATATAAACTATCTTACTATTGCACTAAGATGGTGCAATGATACAAATTTGCCATGATTTCCTGTATTAGAAGACCTTACTATTGCGCTAAGATTGGTGCAGCAATACGATTGAATTAGCCGTGCTTTCCTGCGCTGCTGAAGACCTAGTGGCTGAGACCACCACGTGAAGCCTCGTCACCCTAATTTCAAAGACTTATCCTCATGCATTATCTCTCTTCCTTTTTTAAATCATAGTTTGTGTACAAAACAGTAGGTGGTGGCTTGTTTGAAACTATGGATATATTTGTTCCAATTTGACACTAGCACGTAAGAGTTGAAGAATATGCAAATTATTATCATTTTTCTTATTTTCTTTTTATAAAAGTCCAATGCCTTAATTAAAACGTGCTCATGATTTACGGCATATGTTAACCATGGACGGATGTACGTGGGGCTCATTTCAGAAGTTTTATAATATGTTATATATTAAAAGTGAGTGGGTGGGCCCCTATCAATCTTGTTTTTACTACACACAAACAAAAAGTCAAACACCATAAAGTGTAAATCATATTTTTAAGAGTGTAAATCCTATTTTTAAGAGGTTTGTTATATATTAAATCGTTTTTTTTTTTTTTTTAAATGGACAACAAGATCTATAGAGCTTAAAAAAAAAAAAAGCGAAAAATAAAAATAAAAAGTCTTTTTTGTTCTTTTTTTGTTTCCTAGTAGGTAGGTTACTTTTAAATTAAAATTATTATTATTATAATAAATAAATAAAAATATAATTTTATGTATTCCTTTTTAACTTAGAAGAGAAAATATATCTTTCTTAGGATTTGGTTTCCTAAATACGTATCATAAACTAATCTAATCTATATACATATATATATATATATATACTTATTTATTTATTTTTCTAGTTTTTCATGTAAGCAATTTCATTCCTACTGCTACAATTGAATTCTTCTTATTCTTCAGTTCCTCTATCCGAATAATTTAAAGTACGAGATTACAAATTAATAAATATTTTAAGTTTTTTTATATTTCTTATTTTCTTAAGTTATTATTTATTAATATGATTTCTTTAATAAATTCTTCTTTCAATATATATATATATATGATTTTGCTACATTTATTATATTATTTTTTATTTAAACGTTTATTTATTTAAATTGGTTCGATATTTTTTATTTGATTTTCATATCAGAAACCCATCGACAATTGATGGATTTTTAAAAAAAATTAAAACCTCAGAAGCTGGTTCATCTTTGTCAACATCTAATATTAATATTCTAGCTTCTAAAAATCAATCCACAGAATCTCCAACAAAGGATATTGACCAAATCATAAATCTTTAGTGCGTAACCCAATATTATGACGACAAATATGGGATTATCCCATCAATAAACGTTATGAAATTTATTAATTTTGATTTATAAAGCTGGTGTCTTTTTTATTTATTAATTTATTTATTCTACCATTACATATGAGACTTGACGCAATTAAATTTGTATTTTTAACTTAGTATTTAAATATTAGTATATTTGTCCAGTGTAAAAATATTTGTTTTTGTCTTGGTTCCCCCAAAGTTGTAATATTGGCTTCGCCCCTGATGTTAACTATTATGAAGAAAGTATATAAAACCAAATAATAATTAAATGAGTCCAGATATGTCCTAATCCGAGTATTCAAAATTTGAATAAAATACATTCATATTAATCATCTCAATATACATAACTTATTATTATATTAACATGATTAGTAGTCAATAGTCATGAGGAATCTTATCTTATGGAAATTCAAACAAGTTAAGGATATATTAATTTAATAGCTAGCTAGCTCCTTGTTTTGATTATAACAAAGACTATCCATGCAATGCATGGCGACTTGGTGGCTATAAATACCATACAAGAAAAGCCAACTTTACTCATTCAATCAAATCAGCTACTTTTTACAACTTTTTTTGGAAAGAGAAAAAAAAAATAGCAGCAACTTTACAAACTCTCTGATATTCAAAAAATGGTAAACCAGGCTCGTATATTTGTTTGTGTTATTTTTTTAACTCAGATTATATTTATAGCATATTCTTCAATTATTTATTTTTGATTATTTTTACTGCAGGGAACCATTAAGCTAGGGCCATGGGGTGGTGCTGGAGGGGTCGCTTGGGACTTTAACTCGGGTAGTGGTGCTGCAATTAAAGAGATAGTAATCAATCATGGTGACGTCGTCGATTCACTCACTTTCACTGCCATCGATCGTGTAACCGGAGAAATTCTGTCTAAGGCTATATTTGGTGGTTTAGGTGGTCAACCTGACCAGGCAAGTATATATAAACAACGTTTTTGGTCTTATAAGGTTTTGATTGTCTTACTATTATTATTTTTTTTCTTTCAGAAATTATAATATTGTATAATTTATCTGTAGATTTCGATCAACTGGCCTGAAGAATATTTAACCTCGATAACCGGGACTACAATTGTTTATCTTGAGACTCTTGTAGTTGAA
Source organism: Acer negundo (assembly GCA_035582765.1). NCBI lineage: Eukaryota > Viridiplantae > Streptophyta > Magnoliopsida > Sapindales > Sapindaceae > Acer > Acer negundo. Next base: position 2,949,290 of record CM069239.1, read on the forward strand.
TCTCTAACTTTCCATACCAATCGGACCACATACGGACCTTATGGTCAAACGAATGGTTCTGCTTTTGAAATTCCTTTAGAAAATGCAGAGATTGTTGGTTTCTTTGGACGTTCTGGTGCTTTTGTCGATGCGATAGGTATCTATGTAACGCCTTCTGCTAATTAAGCAAGGTAATTAAAATTCCGACCTCAGTGGTTATGTTATTTTAGTTTTCTTTCACAATATCATAAACTACTTAATTAATTAACATTCTAATTAAAAATATGATTGATTGACAGGTTTTTCAACTCTCAGTTGTCTTATGGGAAGCATATTACTTATAAAATAAGTGTTCTGGTGTTTGGTTGGACGCAGTTGGAGATTATTGTTGTTGTTTTTCTGTTTGTGGTACGGCAAGTGCATATATATGTCATCCTTTTCGATGAATTTGCAATAAACTTGCTGGGATCCTATCATTATGTATTGTATCATTTATGAAATAAATGGAAGTTAAGCTTCTTAATTATTGTGCCTAATGATTGTTTATATACATCATTTTTGCAAATTGTGAATTTAAATGTATTTTTAATATTCTCAGTCTGTGACAGTACTTTTCAGTATCTATTTGTTTATAGACCTCCAATATTTTTAGGAATGCAAAATATCACCATTAAAATTCTGATGAGTAAATGTTTATTATCTTTTCAATCTATTTAAATAAGATTTGACTAATTAGCGAGATGAATTGAAGTATAATTCACTCTCACCTAATATATTTTTTACAAAAATAAAATTTAATATTTTTTTAGGAAAGGTGGCCATGGGGATACGTCAAACGTTTTTTTAATTATCTTTTAAACACAATAAAATAGATCACATATACGAAAATTACTTTTGGAACAATTTCAATTAATCATAGAAAAATATAGACAGCTTTATCATATTTCAATGGCATATATACTCAAGGAATTAAGTAATTGATTAGAAAATATATCATGCAGACAAAAAAAAAAAAAAAAACTCAAGACTTGTAATTCAAACGTAATAATAATAGATTAATAGTACGTATTGATTCAATTCCTCCATCTAAGTTTACAACCAAAAAAAAAAAAATAGTGAACAAAATCTCATTAACAAAATGTGAAGTTTACAATTTGTTTTTGTAACTCTGAAAAATCAATGCCCAAGTACACCCGAATTGCTGGACAAACACACATTAGGTTTTCATGTTAAATTAATCAATTAAATCATTTTTGCTTATTATTTATTAATATTAACACCCATACAAACTCTATAAAAATCAAATGATGATTATAAACAAGGCTTGTAGTTGTTTTTACACCCAAAAGGTTTTTTTTTTTTTTACTGCAAATAAAATCGCAGCAAATGCAAGCACCGATTATAGTTATATAATATATATATATATATATATATAGACATACAGTACTACAGAAGCTCATCTCTTTCTTTTTAATTCAGCTTTAGTTACACACATTTATTAGGACGTTCAAATAGCTCTAATTTGAAGGACTTGTTCACTCTTTTCTTTATTAAATTAATTATAGTTAGTGAACAGCACCCGGTGGTTGTTTTGAAACCGGATATAGGCTCACAACTTAAAGACTAGATATAGGATTTGGATCCTCTAATTATTATTACGTCTTTTTCATGACTTCTAATTTTTAAAGTATATGACTGGTATATAAAACAAACCGCATATTTTGGAAACAAACTGACATAATGATCATTGTACGTGCACAATAAAAAGCATATATAACTTCCATTTATTTCATAAAAGATACGATGCATAAGGGAAGGATCCCGGCAAGTTTAGTACAAATTCATCCAAAAAGGATGGCAGATGCTCTTGCTATGCACAAACAGAAAAACAACAACAATAATCTTCAAATGCGTCCTAACAAATATCAGAATGCTTATTTTATTAAATACTACGTGATTTCCGAACGCGTAAAAAAACCTGTCAATCGATAACATTTTTAATTAGAATGTTAATTAACCGGCTTATGAAATTATGAAGAAAACTAAAATAACATGACCACTTGGTGTCATAATTTTAATACCTTGTTTAATTAGCAGATGGTCTTACGTAGATACCTAATGCATCAACAAAATCATCGGTAGTCACGTTAAAAGAAACCAACAATTTCTCCATTTTCCATAGGAATTTCAAAAGCAGAGCCAGTCATAAAACCAAAAGGTCCATGTTTACTCAAATTAGTATGGAAAGTTAGAGATTTAGTGACGACATTCCCAAAATAATCAAGTGTGGTCCCACTTATCAAGCTCAAATATTTTCCCGACCCACCGATTGAAATCTACATACATAATATTATTATAATTATTGAAAAAATTAATAATAATAACTAAATAAATAGCCAAAGCTTTATAAGATATAAAAAGTATATATGTAATTATGTAATGTACTTACCTTATCACTTACACCACCATTACCACCATGTCTACCTGCAGACGATACAGTTTGTCCGGTTGCACTATTGAAGCTTTTGAAAGCAACTGAATCAACGACATCTCCATGACTGATTACTATCTCTATAATGGAACTAGCTATCACTACCTGGAATCCTTTATATACATCATTTTTGCAAGTTGTGAATTAAATGTTATTTTAATATTTTCTACTCGTAACAGTTTTTTTAAGCATATACTTCATAGACCTTCTATTCTATATATGCATTTTTTTTTTTTTTTTAATTAGGAATGCATGTAGTATTTAATTAATTTCCATTAAAATTCTGAGTAAATGTTTACATTTTTTCAATTTATTTAATTATAAGGTTGACTAATTTAATGAAACCATGATATTGATTATCAGCTGTAATTTGAGTTGTGATTAACACTTATATCACTTAAAGGATCGCTTGGGATTGAAAGTTTTGCTTGTTTCAGCTTTTCTACCTTTGATTTTATTTTCCTCTTACATTGCCTACTTTTCAATTTTTTCAGCACAAATATCGAATAGGTACTATTATAATATAGTATTACGTTTGAATCACAAGTCTTAAGCTGAGAATATTAAAAAATCATATAAATTCACAACTTGGATGATGGATAAATAATTATATTATAAACCATCATTGTCCACAATAAGAAGCTTGACTTCCATTTAATTCATAAAAGATACAATACATAAGGAAAGGACATGACAAGTTCATCGTTAATTTCACCCAAAAGAATGGCATATATATGCGTTTGCCACAAACAGAGAAAAAAAAAAAATTACAACAACAATAACAATCTTCAATTGCGTCGATTCAAGCAAACACTATCTAAACGTACGCTTATTTTACGAACTTCCCATTATACATTGAAGAGCTGAAGAACCTGTTTGATCGATCATATTTTTAATTAGAATGTTAATTAATTAATAGCTGATAAAACTGTGAAATATATATATATGACCACTGGTCCACTAGGGTTATAATTTTAATTACGTACCTTGCTTAATTAGCAGTAGCTGGTTTTACGTAAATACCTATTGAATCGACGAAATCACCGGCCTTTCCATAGAAACCAACAATTTTCCCATTTTCCATAGGAATGTTAAAAGGAGAGCCATTTGTGAGACCATAAGGTCCGTACACCCTCTCCGTAGTATGAAAAGTTAGAGATTCAACGATGACATTTGTGAAATACTCGGTTGTGGTCCCGCTTATCGAAGTCAAAATTTCTCCCATTGTAATCTACATAATATTTTAATTATTATTATTATTATTATTATTATAAAAAGTAACAACTAAAACGTAAAAAAGAAAGCCAAAACTTTATAATATGTAAAATGTAAATATAGTTACCTTCTCAGTTTTACCGCCACTACCACCATGTCTACCCGAAGACACAGTTTGTCCATCTGCACGATTGAAGACTTTGAAAGCGACCCAATCAACGACATCCCCATGACCGATTAGTATCTCGACAATAACAGCATCACTACCTAGGTTAAAATCCCAATGGGACCCTCCTTCACTACCCCATGTCCCTAGCTTAATGGTTCCCTGCACCAAAATAATTGAAGAATTGAATTAATATGCTGTAAATATAATTTAAGTTACTATTAATGTAACACAAATTAACAAATACGAGCCTTGTTTGCCATTTGCTGAATATCAAAGAGTGAGTTTGTTTGTTTGTAAAGTAGCTGATATTGATCTGAATGAGTAAAGTTGCCTTTTCTTGCACAGTATTTATAGCCACCAAGTCACCAAGTCACCATGCAAATGCATTGCTTATTATTATCAAATTAAACAAAGAATCATGCATTAAATTAATATAACACATTCACGTGTTTGAATTTTCATATAATATATATAAGATTCCTTATGTCTAATCATATCATAATTTTCGCTTTTGTTTGAGTTCCTTATTCAAATTTTGGACCCTCGATCAGGACAAAAGGTTATCAAGAGTTCAAGGCTCATTTATTCCATCACACTAGTCTACTAACACATGTATGTGTATACACAGGGAAGTAACCAGGATTGAAGACTAGAGTATGCTAGAATTTTTTTATTTTATAGAATATCGACATCACCTAGTTAAGAGGATATAATAAGGCGTTCCCATAAAATGTATATTCTAAATAAATACTTTACAAAATTTTATTATATTTTTTAAAAATCAAATTAAATTATAAGAGAAACATGAAACACAAATGAGAACACTAATTAAATTATACAATATTCTTGTATTAGTTTGATTCATTTTAAATATACTAATATAATATTCTGATAAATTTAATGAAATTCATTTAACGTTATCGTTATTTTTTAAATTTAAAATTGAATTAAAATAATAATTGGATTACTCCTAAATCTTATTATCTATATTTAACAATAATCCTAAAATTTCAAAACAAAATAAAATAATTTTTTTAAAGTAATAAAATAAAATATTTAAAGCCACAATATTTACTCAAACGTATCTAAATATTGATGTTGATAAATAGATTGAACCAAGTTTGAAGAATCAGAAGAAATAACTATTATTATAAAAAGAAGAAAAATAAAAGAAAGATTATATTTTACACTTTGATTAGGAATTAAATTAATTTTTTAATTAATTTTTTTTCTTTATTAATTTAATTTTTTTAAGGGGGACAGGATAGGGTTAAACCAACTCTAGCCCCCCACACAGTTCCGTCCATGTGTATACATAATACATAGGTTCACAGTTACATCGTTGTGATACCAGGACAATGTTTTCATTCTTGAAATAAGATCTAATTAGAATCCATCAGACAAGAGAGTTATTGTAATAATTTACACACGTTTCATTGAAATTTGTTTAAGAAAATTGTTCACAATATTTCTAAGTTTGGTCAATCTTCCGCACTTTTACGAGTCTGTGAGTCTCAAATTGTGAGCCAATCTGATCGATTATTTCAGATAAGTTGCTTCAAATAAGGGTTTGAACGTGCGAGGGTGACGAGGCTTCACGTGGTGCCCATTCTATTCTATTAGTACTATAGTGCACGTGATGAATATGTTTAGCTTGAGAGCTGTTAGATTAATAAGTTCCGTTTGTTTCGTTGCATTATATTAATTAATTAAAATATATTAAAATATAATAATATAGTGTTTGATATTTAATATAGTAAACACTGCATTAGCCAATACATTATATTTGGTGGTATTAAATTGTATTGTATTAAAAAAAACACTATTTTTTTTCTAATAAATATGGAATATTATTGAAATATGTGTTATGTTGTTAATATTTTTTCTTTTATAATTTCAAAATTATATAGGAAATATTTATTTTATATATAAAAATATTATTTATTAAAAAAAATTCAATTAAACTAAATATTTATTGATTTTTTATATAAAAATATTTATTGATTTATTTATGGTAAAGATATTTAAAACTAATTATTAACTATTTTTTTAAAAAAAAATTATATTTTTTAATATAAAAAAATTTCAATAAAATCATAGGAATAACTTAATATGATATAATACAGTGCATCACCAAATACATGTTTGTATTAATGATAATACAGTACAATACAATACAATACAATTCAATACAGTTCAATACAATCAAATACAGTGTGACAAACGAGCCATAAGGGTATTGCACCGAAAACGAAAATTTATTTCAATTTTTTTTGAAGTTGGTGTACTTAGAGCATCTCCAACCATGCTCTCTATATTTTAGTTAAATTTTATTTATTTTAGTTAAAAAGCTATTTTAGCTAGCAACTCACTCTAGCCATCTTCTCTATTATAACTAGTCATTAATATTTAAATGTTTTTTGAATTTAAAATACAAATAAATTTATTTTGTTTTAAATTGTAAAAATAAGAGAGAGAAGATCAACAACTTTAAAATATTGAAAAAAATAAGAGAAAGAAAATAGAGAGCTTGAAATGGCTGTCTACATTTGGAGAGCCTCTTGGTGGTTCTCTAAAATAAGGAGTCATTTAGGGAGCCCATTGGAGTGCTCTAAAACCACAATCACTAGCTATTTTAGCTAAAGAGGGGGGTTTAGGGAGCCCCTTGGAGATGCTCTTACAAATTAAAAGGGGTGCACAAATTAGTTTTCTAGGTTTAGTAAAAAAATAGTTTCTTGGGTAACAAAATCGACACCACTTAAACTGATGACTAATCTCAGGTGTTTGAATTTTCATAAAGCTACTTCTTAAATAAAAAATAAAAAAAGCATGTAAATTATTGTTTTTTTTTTTTTTTATTTTTTTTTTATTTTTTATTTTTTTATCTCTTTCAAACCTTCATTCATCAATGGAGCACAGACCTCCACGTGATATCTGAAAAATAAAAATCCAGATATCCATTGATGAAGGTCTCTACAAACAGACCTTTCAATGGAGGTTTATAAACACGGAAGATGATGACAAAAATTTATCACTCATATTGAGATGAGACACTTTTAAATTGCCTATTAATTTAAAGGCTATTTATGATTTTTTTTTTTTTCTGATATAAAATTTCTGAATACAAAAATTAAGATAAGACTCATATCTTTATTTTAAAATACATGCATGAAATCATGTATTGATGTTATAGAGTATAAATATTCGTTATTATTCAATTTTTTAATCTATTTATTTTGGTATGTCACAATCATTTATTTATTTATTGAGAAAATCGTAAATATGTATCCAAATATTAAAAAATTAAATTAAAAAGTAATTTTTTTATTTATTTTCAAGACATATAAAATTGTACATCAAGATGTGATGATATAATTAATATAAATATTTTATTAAAATTTTGATTAGTACCCAACTAAGACAAAGGTTATCTATCACTTCGTTCTTTCTAAACTTATTTGTTATTTGATTTTATACTGCTTTCCATTTCACACCATAATTAACATATATTGTTATTAAGGTGCACGTGTTTTTTTATTTTAAATCGAACGCTAATCGAGTCTGTACTCAATTACCACACAAACTATAATTTAATTAAAGGAAGATCAAGATATTAGATATATATAAGTCCTCGAAACCAGATTTTGATGGTGTGTCATGTGTGCATGTGACGAGGCATCCCGTGGTGGTCTGGTCGCAGGTGTAAGGTGACTGGCTCCGCCGGCAAGGAAGTGCAACTGTGTAATATTTAATCAAGCTCTCTATCTATCTAATACTCTTCGTATTTTACTTTGATTCACTTAACATGAATAACCATTAATTAAACCAATTTGGCTTGGCCGGGGCCACATGTGCCTTTTATATTTCTTGGTTGTGCCATTTTTATAAATTTTATTTGTCTATTCAAGCCTACCATCAAATAGCTGAAAAGTTCCCTTAAATATGATTAGAAGTTAGAACAGTAAAAATAAGGAAACAATTCAAAAAATTAAAAGGTAGGAGAGACAGAGAGCTTGCTTTGAATGGCAACATGATCATACCACCACGTGAATCCTCGTCACAGGGTTCGCACTTCAAAGTTCAAACCCTTAATTTGAAGGATTTATCCACTCTTCCCTTTATTAATTTATAGTTTATGTACAGCTCCCGGTGGTTTGGTTTGAACATTGAACAAATTCGAATATGTGTGATTAATATATAAAAAATAAATAAATAAATCCAAAGCAGTAATTCAAATGTGTGAATTAAAATAATTAAGGATTTATTGTCTCGGTGGTTGAAGATTTCAAAATAAAACTCCATCATTAGGGTTTGCATTGATATTGTAAATATAAATTTATATTTACATATTAAATCATAAAGTGTTGTAAGATTCCTTTCTTAAATGGAAGTTGCATTCCGGTGGTAACCACCGACCCACAATGACATAAACTTTAAATAAAAAAAAAAAGTGAATTAAAATATATATTAAATTATTAATAGAGTGCTATATATGGCTCCATCATGAAAACTGACTAATAATAATTGAGTCACACGATGATAACCTTTTGTCCTGATTGACATCCAAAATATGAATAAAAAAACCCAAATAATATGTATACTGAAAATTCAAACACGTGAATGTTATATTAATTAATTAATGGCTCTTTGTTTTGATAATTAACAATACTAGCCATGCAATGCATGGTGACTTGGTGGCTATAAATACTGTACAAGAAAAGCCAACTTTACTCATTCAGATCAATATCAGCAACTTTACAAACAAACTCTTTGATATTCAGCAAATGGCAAACCAGGCTCGTATTTGTTTTTGTGTCTGTTTTAATAACCTAGATTATATATATCATAATTAAATCTTCGATTATTTATATATTTTAAATTTTTTTGCTGCAGGGAACCGTTAAGCTAGGGTCATGGGGTGGTCCAGGAGGGGTCACTTGGGACTTTAACCCAGGTAGTGATAGTTCCATTACAGAGGTAGTAATTGCTCATGGAGACATCGTTGATTCAGTTTCTTTCAAAAGCTTCAATCGTACAACTGGAAAAACTGTGTCTTCAGGTAAACTTGGTGGTAGTGGCGGTGTAATTGATAAGGTAACTACATACTTTTTAGTTTTTATGAATAAAGCTTAATTTGATTGTCTTTTTTAGTTCTTCCTTTTTTTTTTTAAATAATAATATATATTATAATATTATGTAGATATCGATCAACGGCAAATCGGGAGAATATTTGACATCGATTAGGGGGACCACCAATGATTTTTTAGGGATTTCCGTTGTTGAGTCTCTAACTTTTCATACTAATCATAACAATTACGGGCCTTATGGTCTCACAAATGGTTCAGTTTTTAAAATTCCTTTAGAAAATGGAGAAGTTGTTGGTTTCTTTGGACGTTCCGGTATTTACGTCGATGCATTGGGTATCCGCGTAACACCTTCTACTAAATAAGCAAGGTAATTAAAATTATGACCCAAGTGATCTTGTTATCTTAGTTTTTTTTCCAGAATCTCATAAGTTGCTTAACAATCTAATTAAGTTTGTGATTGATTCAACTGGTTCTTCAGTTCTCCGGTATCTAATGGGAAGTTCGTGAAATAAGCGTTTAGGTGTTTGTTTGGACGCAATTGAAGACTATTGTTGTTGTTTTCCTGATTGTGGCAAGTGCATGACATCCTTTTGGGTGAATCCTTAAGTATTGTATCTTTTATGAATTAAATAAAAATTAAGCTTCTTATATATTGTGCGCAATGATTGTTTATACTTATATACACCATTTTTGCACGTTCTGAATTTAATTTAATTATTAGTTTAAAATATTTTTCTATTGCCAGTTTTTTCAATATCCAATTGTTTATAGACCTTCTGTACATTCAATTGTTTTAGGAATGCATATACCAGCTATCTTCATTATAATTCTGAGTAAATAATTTTATTTATTTATTTATTTATTTATTTATTTTGGAACAGGGCATTCATTTAATATCTCAATGTTTTAGAGCATCTCCAATGTAAATATGTATTTTTGAGTTTCTAAGTAATGTTACATTAGCATTTTTATTTATTATAGGTCCACTTTTGAAAAAAAAAATTAAAGAAATGCATATTCACATCTCCAATGCAATTATCTAAAGTCAAATATGCATCCATTTTATGTTCAATCATAATAAAACAATTATTATACTCTCTCTTCTTTTGTTTTACAATTAAATGAGATTTAATCTTATTGGTGGAAAAAGTTAAAAGCTTTAATCTTATTGGTGGAAAGAGTTAGAAATCCTAGTCAGCATTTTTAGGAGAGTTTCTAGAATTAGAAACTCAACTACATATTATTTAACTTTTTTTTGTCACATCATCTTCATATTCAACTTAGATAATAGTATTGGAGAGAGTTTTTCTAACTTTTTTAATATCTATCCTATGTGGCACTCCATTTTCTCCAAATGTATAATAGCATTGAAAATGCTCTTATATTCAAGTCGACATCACCAAAAAGGGGTAATTTCACTAAAGTTCCTATTTTTAGATGAAATGTCACATATTTAAAACTCTTTGTTATATTAGCAACTAAAGTCTCTTGTTTTTTCAAAATATATCACTTTAGTCCATTTGACCAAAATACTAATGGTCAACTCTAACTATATAAATACAATTTTTACCTTATCAAAATGATTTATTGAGTTTCAAAAATAAATTATTTTAAAATAATTTATAAAAATAAATAAGCGACAAAAATTTATTTTCTTTTGGGATCAACTTATATATATATATATATAATAATAATTAGTTGCTTTAATTATTATGTAAAAAAATGGGTTTCCTTCATGGATATCAAAAATGGGTTTTATGTGAAACAAAACTGATAAAGAGCATAGACAGACTAACGTGCCAGTTTCAAGACTAAGGGGCTGTTTGTTTGTTTTTCGCCGTAAGACTTATTGTCTCTTATATATTAAATTAAGATAAACCAGTTTGTTTGTTTTTCTAGTTTATATCTTATTTAAAAATATATATATATATATATATGTCTAATAGAAAAAGTGATATAGCAGAGTCTTTTAGTAAATTTTCATAAATATCCTATTACTATTCATACATTTACAATTTTCTCCGTATATAATAAAGTCATAAAAATCAATTTTCCAAAAATTCTCAATTTTGAATAAACTCTAACGCAACCTAACCATCTAACGCAACCTAACCAACTCCAAAGGGGGCAACGGTAAAAAACAAACATATCATAATATCTTATTTTATAAGACTTATACATATATTAAAAAAAGAGATTTTTACAATTTGATCCAAATTTAATTGGGAAACATCTTCTTTTTACTTGTTAATTGATTTTACAACAAATTAGTCTTTATATAATTTAAAATAGTTCAAATTGGTCCTACAGTTAGTCAAACTGACGGTCAACCACTGCAAAACTATTTACCCTCTAATTAAATAGTTTTTTTTTACACAATTATAAAAAAATAAAATATAAAACAAAAAGAATAAAATCAAAGAAATTGAAAAATAAAATCTTACAAAAATAAAAAACAAATGCAAGATTAACATCTGTAAATTTTTTTCTATGAAACTTCTATTTTTCTCTTCCAAATTCTTCCCTTCTTTTCATTTTATCACTTCCTAAACAAATTTTCCAGATTTACAAAGCATCTCAATCATCCAAAAATACCAAACTTCATCACCCAAAATTTTCTCTCATTTTCTCATTTCCCAAATAACAATTTTTCAGATTTAAAATACCATCTCCATCATCCAAACATCACCCAACATCATCACCTAACTGGAGACACGGCGGCTGCATCTCCTTCTTCAACCTCCCAAATGAAATGAACCCTTCTCTCTCTTCAGAGATTAAATATCAAAATACCCAATTGACAAAGTAAACAAAATTAATAAAACTAAAATTCTCTTTGATTCGATTCGATTCTCTTTGGCAAATTGAGCTTTTATGGAATGAAAAAAAACACACCCAAAATTTCGATCAACGTGGCCATCGTTGTGGTCCAAATCGCCGGTCAAAATTCACGACAGTCCGCCGCCATCGACATCGACTTTGGCAGCGCCATCGCTGTTCTCTTGCTCCTCTTTCAAAGACATCCCCACCCTCCTCTCAGACGAATCTACCTCCTCGATCGTCTCCACAGTTTCCACCGCTGCTAGCAACAATAATCCAAGAAAAGCCTCCATTTTTCACCGCATCCGCCTCGCCAACTCACTCCTCCGCTCGTGGGCACCGCGTCCATCAGAAACGAGCCCCGCCGCTCAGTCTTTCGAGGAAAGAAGCTCGTCAGAGTCCCAGTAGCAACCGCCGCAGCCGTCGATATCGATCTTGGGAGAGGAGAAGCGCATTGTGGTGTACTTCACGAGCCTCCGCATCGTCCAGTCGACGTTTGAAGACTGCAAGTACGTCCGATCCATTCTCAGAGGGTTCCGCGTGCAAATCGACGAGCGATATCTGTCCATGGACTTGTAAATCTGGAAAATTTGTTTAGGAAGTGATAAAATGAAGAGAAGGGAAGAATTTGGAAGGGAAAAATAGAAGTTTCATAGAAAAAAATTTACAGATGTTGATCTTGCATTTGTTTTTTATTTTTGTAAGATTTTATTCTTCAATTTCTTTTGATTTTATTTGTTTAATATATATATATATATATATATTTTATAATTATGTAAAAAAAAAACTATTTAATTAGTGGGTAAATAGTTTTGTAATGGTTGATCGTTAGTTTGACCAATTTAAAATATTTTAAAAAAATTAATTAATAAGTAAAAAAAAATGTTTTCCAATTAAATGAAAATCAAATTGTAAAAACCCCTTAGATAAAAAAAAACAAAGACAACCTAAGTAATATACAAAAATGCCTCTAATTATCGGACAATAATTATCTAATCGATACTCTACCCACGTAAATGGGTTTGGGCTCAATGTTATAAAAACCCAACCCAGACTCGCTAGGCCCATATATATGGTTTTGGTACATAAAGCCAGGAATAATGCTAAATTTCTCATTTAAAATTTTATGCATGTGGCATGTGACGTGTCAAATTGTGAATGAATATACATTAATGATGCTTTATCTCACCTACCACATGTATCCATTTACCATTTGACATTTCAAATATCATATATATTGGAATGAAAAATATAGGATTTTAGATGGGATGTGTAGCATTACTGACACTGAGGGTGCAGATACTAAACTGCATACTTACTCCTCATTTTGTACACCAAGTCGAACCGCCCAATCCCCCCTCCATAGCCACTGCCCTCACCTTTGGTTTTCACGAAACTTGTTGCCAAGGTCATGTCTTGGTCAACCAGCACTTGATGTCCAAAATCACGACCGTTATGTTGTGTCCATCCGTATTTGCTCAACTTATCAGAATCTGAGAATGAATTTGCTCACCCACACTTTTTGTTGGCACTTGACATATGTCTAGTGAGGGGATGCTTTTGTTAAAACATATTAACAAAAACACCCTCTCTCTGAACACATGTCAAGTGTTAGGAAGGGAGGTAATGCTTACCCACAAAAATGTGGATGAGCAAAAATACACTCTCATAATCTTGGCACACATGACGCATGTAATATCTCCCATCCTTCACACCAAGCCAGCCCAAGCCAGCAACCAAAGACCGAGGAGTCCTGCCAATCACTGTAACTAATTACCACCACATTGTTTATAATCTATTCAGCACATAAGCAATCCTACCCTCAGCTTCTAAAAATATATACTAAAACACTCCAATAATCAAGTTCTCTATTTTCACTTTGATTGGCTAACCTCCAATTTTGTGTTGCAATTTCAAATCAGTGCCGGCCCTGATGTGGGTAAACTAAGGGTGCCCACCCAGGGTCCAAAAAAAAACCTCAAAAAGGGTTTATTTTTTATGTTTAGTACTCATATATTTGGACTTCAATAAATAAAGGTTCAAAAAGGGTTCAAATTTCTTGTTATTTTTCAAACTTTATATAATTATATCAAATTTTGGTCATAAATAAAAAAAAAGATGTGGAAATCAACTTCTTATACAAAGATTGAACTCAATATGGATTTTTATCAGAATTATTAAAAGTAAATAAGTAGCTCTATTTGCACCCCTAAAAATTTGATGTGCATCCCTTTTTATATTTACACCTCATTAAGAGTTAAAAAAAAATATATATATATTTTGTAAACACACCCCATTCATTACCAAATATACCCTTTCTTTTATTTATTTTTTTAATTTCTAAAAAAATAAAAATAAAATAAAATAAACAAGGAGAAAGTCTCCTCCCTTTTCATTTTATAAGCAAGTTCGTCTCTTCTTATTTACGTACACTATTTATTTGAGTGGAAACTGTCATGCAGATCTATTTGTTTGTAATTTTTTTTTTTCAGTTTTGTTTTTTCTATGTATCCGATATAAACCTGATGAAAATTACTTTGATTAAACTTTTATAAATTTTCTCAAAAAATAATATATATATATATTATTATTATTAAATACGGGATTTCACAAGATTTAGATACGAGATTGAACAAAAAGCTTTATTTTAAATATTCGCCCTAGGGTTTTCAAAACCTCAGGACCGGCACCGTTTCAAATATCATAACAATCATTTCCAACAAAAGTAAAAAGAAAAAAGAAAAAAGAAATGAATTCCAAGCAGTAAAAAAGACATACCTGGCGCGAACTCCGAAATAAACACGTGGACGATAAGTTACCTAGTACTAGGCTACAAACTCTCTTTATGATCACCTTGAAACTGTTATATAACCAATTGATGTATTTTTTAGATAAACAAATGTTTGAAAAGTATACACAAGAATTCAGATAGCAGAATTGACTTTACCATAGAAGGTCCATGAGTTTTGGAGCAGGAAACGGCGTGACAACTCTAGGTCTCTGACTTTCTTCGACGGTATTTACGAGGCCATAAATCAGGAAGAAAATGACTAAGAATGACAAAACGCAGAAACCTAATACGATTTCAAGTCTGACGTTGAAAATCCTAAGTGAGCTGCTGCTATCTCTAGGGTTCTTCGAATTGATCCATGTGTTACGGAGAGGCTCGTCTTCGTCGGCATCTGTGGAGGATTTGATCCTGCTTCGAGTACTTCGTCGGCCGCCTCCGGCCATTTTTGATAGTGTTAGAAGGTTCTTCAGTCCTTTTTCCACTGGAACTGAAGCCAGTCCTGCAACTGGAACGACTATGGAAATGCAGGTCAGCTAAGCTGGTGCGTCGTCGATGGGCCATGTCCAGGGAGCCTAATTTTAATGTACACAAAAAACATTAAGGCCTTTTGAGTATGGGCTGAAAAAAGCCCATGGTAGTCAATTATCACAAATATCACTGGACCTGTATTTTAGACAAAAAAAAAAAAAAAAAGAATGAACATTTGAAGTCTTCTCTAGTCCAGAATCTCAAAATCAATTTGTAATAAAAAAGAAAAAATCGAGATGAGATTAGCTCGGTGTTAAGCCCTTTATACTTGCACCGATGGGTGTTTGAATTTGTTTGAGTTTCACTGGGACTTGTGAGCATTTTCTCGGTAAGTCCCAATAAACTCCTGATCTGTTCGTGTCAGATTTCAAGATGAAATTTTTTTAGAGTGACGATATTGCACCCCTATAAACTGTATGTAGACCCCAAAATTATATATTTTTAAAATTTCAATATTGTCCTTAAATTAAATTAGTAATATTTTAATTAAATTTTTTTTTTTAACTATTTTACTTTTTCAAAATGCTACTAATTAAATTAAAATAAAAGACAAATAATAACAAACAAAATCTAAAACTAAAACTGGGAGGAGGCTTATGGCTACTGCATTCTCCTAAATTATAAGTTCGAAAAGATGGAGCCTCCATATGAAAAATGAAGGAGAAGGCCAGTGCTACGCCCATATTTATTATTTTTATTGATTTTAATATATTTAAATTCATCAAAGCTGTCAGATTTTGAATTCATTTGTGTGTTTTTGTAGAGGTTTATTGACTGATAGGAATGATTTTGTTCATAAAGGATAAACTAGATTGGTGGGGTATGTTTTGGAGGGGTAACAAACTAAATGTAGGAATTTCATACCCAGGAAACTGTTAGTGTCAAAAATTTAAAGCTGAAGAGGTTGCAGATTCAATTTGGAGATTCTTTAATATATATATATATATATATATATATATATATATATATATTTTGGAGATTAATGGGGATCTAATGCAGTTGTTAAATGGAATTTATGTAGTATTGGTGCACGTGTTCCACTATGGAGGATTAGATTTGGATCAATGATAAATTAGTTATTTATTTATGGAGCAAAGGTTTATTTCAATATATATATATATATATATATATATATTTCAAAATTAAAAGAAAAGGACATATTTGGTAATATGTGGGGTGTGTTTACATGATATAATTATTTTAAAAATTTTAATGAAGTGTAAATACAAAAATGAGTGTACATACAATTTTTCAGGGGTGTAGATACCGTCACACATTTTTTTATGATCCTGGAAGAAAGTTGTAATCTCATTCTCTACACAGAAGTCATAATTTGGACCTTTTGAGGCTGGCCAATTGGTGTTCATTTATGAACTGTTCGATTTGTAGAGGTGGTTGATAGCATTCGATAAAAATATGCCATATCAAAGCAGCAATCAGAAGCAGAACCTGTTATGGTTCCTTAACACTTAGCGGATTGAGTTGACTATAAATTAGCCTGAAATTTCTATTGAGATGTATGCTACGTGCCAGCTTTTTAGTACGTCAAAGAAAAGAATAATAAAAATCAGGACCCTGCTGAGTCAAATTCATGACATCCAACCAATCTTTATAAAATTTTAATTGTTCATTGTCAGATACATATGATACGAGAATGTTGTAAATTATAGTTGAAAGTTGTATTTAATAAATTAAGTGAACAAGAACAAGTCAATCCTTCATGTTAATAACCAGTATTGATCTGTCTGAAATCTATTCTAAACAGAAATGGCTACCAGAAATTCCAGCTTTGAACTTCTTGTACTTGTTATTCTTGTTTTGTTAACTGAATCTAAGTTCCTTGAAGCTGTAAGGTCCAATTCTCCTGATACTGTGGATTTCAATATCAGTTGTATTGAGAAGGAGAGGGAAGCCCTGCTTCAATTCAAAGATGGTCTTGAAGATCCTTCGGGTTGGCTCTCTTCTTGGGTTGGTGATGACTGCTGCAACTGGGTTGGTGTCAACTGCAGCAACCAGACTGGCCAGGTTGTATCGCTTGAACTCGAAGGTTCGGTCTGTGATTCGTATCAAGAAAATAAAGTAGCACATTACAGTAAACAATGCTTGTTTGGTAAGTTAAATCCTTCTCTGCTCAATTTGACGTTTTTGAATCACCTGGACCTTAGCGGCAACAATTTCCATGGAAATCCGATTCCAGAGTTTATTGGTTCACTTAAGAATTTGAGGTACCTTGATCTCTCCCAAGCCTCCTTCACTGGAATGGTTCCCTCTAGTCTTGGGAATCTGTCAAACTTGGAGCACCTTGATCTCTCCCACAATTCATTCTTTGGTTCACTTCCGAGATTAGGAAATTTATCGCTTTTGAGCAACCTGGATTTATCTTTCAACTTGATGTATGGGATGATTCCTGAAGATATTGGACAGCTTTCTGAGTTATTTACTTTGAACCTGTATGGGAATTCCTGGAAAGGTGTTATCACTGAAAATCATTTCAGTAACCTTTCAGGATTAACTTTCCTTTACTTATCATCCACAAACAAATCCTTGGTTTTCAATGTGAGCCATGATTGGGTTGCTCCCTTCAGTCTATCTACCCTTGCAATTGGAGATTGTCAATTTGGTCCATCAATTCCTTCTTGGCTTGAAAGTCAAGTAGGTATTTCTCGATTGACTCTTTCAAACGTTGGCCTTTTAGACACCATACCTAGTTGGTTTTGGAGATTATTACCACAAGCACAGTGGTTGGATCTTTCAGATAACCAGATACGAGGAGAGCTTCCCAAGTCGATAAATGTCCGTGTTGATGCATGGATTGATTTGGGATTCAACCGTTTGGAGGGTTCACTCCCACTATGGTCAAATGTGACAAATCTCTCATTGAGAAACAATCTACTTACAGGACCAATTCCTAGTGACATTGGCCACAGAATGTCAATATTTGAAAACCTAGATCTCTCTAGTAACCTTCTAAATGGCATCATTCCACCCTCCATCAGTAAAATGAGGAATTTGTCCTTCCTTGACTTATCAAACAATCATCTATCTGGAGAAATCCCATCAATCTGGCAGGGTTTAGACAAACTGAGGGTTATAGACTTGTCAAAAAACAGACTATCCGGAGGCATTCCAAGCTCTATATGCTCACTACCTTCACTTGTTTGCTTGAGACTGAGAAGTAACAATCTTTCAGGGGAGCTATCTGCATCTTTGCAAGATTGTACACGTTTGATATCCCTTGATCTTGGAGAAAATGGATTCTTTGGGACCATACGGCCAATTGCAGAAAAGCTCATCAATGTGTCATATTTAGGACTTCGAGCCAACATGTTAACCGGAAACATTCCCGAACAGCTATGTGGATTCCCTGTTCTACACATCTTAGACTTGGCACATAATAACTTGTCAGGGGGCATCCCTACATGTATTGGCAATTTGAAGGCTATGAAATATACAAGATATTACTCTTCAGTACCGCCCTCAATTGAGCGCATAGAATTCACCTTGCATGCAGAGTTTCTTGTGAAAGGAAGACAGAATGAATATAGGAAGATAAACTCACTTCTCAATATCATCGACCTCTCAAGCAATAACTTAATTGGAGAGATACCAGAAGAGATAACTAGCCTCACAGTATTGCATGCCTTGAATCTATCATGGAACCAACTAACAGGAAAGATACCTGAGAACATTGGAAGCTTGCAACAGTTGGAAACTCTTGACCTCTCATGTAACCATCTTTCAGGCCCGATTCTTCCAAGCATGTCTTCTATGACCTTTTTAAGTCACTTGAACTTGTCTTATAATAACCTGTCAGGAAAAATTCTTTCAGGCAATCAGTTTGATACCTGGAACGATCCATCCATTTATGAGGGTAACCTATACCTCTGTGGTCCTCCATTGACTACCAACTGCTCATCAGGTCACGATGATCCAGAAGATAACAACGAAGTTGAAGATGAAGATAAATCTGAAAAGTTTTGGTTCTATGTTAGCGTGGTACTTGGATTCATTGTAAGTTTCTGGGCTGTCTGTGGCACTTTGATTATTAAAGAATCCTGGAGGCATACCTACTTCAGGTTTGTGGACGAGACAAAAGATAAGCTCTTTGTGATCATTGCGGTTCATGTGGTTCGTCTATACAAGAAGGTATGCAGATGTCAAAAGATAAAAGTGGTTGCCAATGAGAGGTATGATTAACCTATAAGCTTGTACATTGTTTTCTTTCTGCTTTGTTTGTGTTTTGAATCAGTAGTTGTGTGTTCCCTGCAGTAAAAATGTGAACAACAAGTGAATGAAAAGGAACAACAAACTTTAGGAAGATCAAGGCGAAGAATACAGGACCGAAGATGTTTTGATATATTTTCTGTTTTTTCTGATGAACATTATTAAATATTCCAGAACTTAGATGGCTTGCTGGTTTTAAAAAATTATGCAGGACATGAAACAGAGTATGAAATTCTCTATGTTTCTTCATTTTCACTTTTTTTACATGTAAATTCTGTTTTTCTTATACAACAGCCATCACTTGATTTCTCATTCAACAGCATTCACTTGAAAAATGGCCACATTAAAATACCAATCTGAAATAAACTATATGATTATTATATTTTTGAAAAAGACTATATGCGAATTATTATCTCAGAATTTTATGTTAAATAAGATCTTGAAAACAGAAATGGCTAGTACCATATGCTCAGGATGATTGTGAAACAGATTTAGACCTATCAAACAACTTTTTCTCAGGATGTATTCCAAGCTCCATATGCTCACTACCTTCACATGTTTGGTTGAAACTGAACCGTAACAATCTTTCAGAAGAGCTTTCTGTATCCTTGCAGGATTGTACAAGCTTGTCATTACTTGATCTCGGAGAAAATAGATTCTTTGGGACTATATCACTTTCAGGAAACCTATTCAATCTGTCATATTTAAGACTTCAATCCAACCTGTTGACCGGAAACATTCCTGAACAATTGTGCCGATTTCCTGATCTCCACATCTTGGACCTTGCCCAGAACAATCTATCTGGGTCCATCCCTAGATGTCTCGGTGATCTGAAAGCTTTGAAATACATCAGGACTTACAATTCTGAAAATCCTGTATCCTTTCAAAATATCATTCTCGGAGCACGTGGAGATGATTGTGAAAGGAAGACGAGATGAATATACAAAGATAATTCCACTTATTAATGTCATAGACCTCTCAGGAAATAACTTCACCTGAGAAATACCGGAAGAGATAACAAGTCTTTTAGCCTTGGGTCACCAGAATCTAACACGGAACCAACTGATGGGAAGCATGCCAGTAAATATTCGAATCTTACAAGAGCTGGAAACTCTTTATCTCTCAAGCAACCATCTTTCAGGCGCAATTCCTCCAAGCATGTCTTCTATGACTTTTCTGAACCATTTGAATTTGTCATATAACAACTTGTCAGGACCAATTCCAACAACCAATCAGTTCCAGACCTTCAACGATCCTTCCATTTACAAGGGTAACCCTTACCTTTGTGGTCCTCCATTGACAACCAACTGCTTATCAGGACAAAACTGAAGAAGTGGAAGAAGATGAAAATTTTTGGTTGTATGTCAGCATGGCCCTGGGACTCATTGTAGGATTTTGGACTGTTCGGGGCACTTTGATTATTAAAAGATCTTGGAGACATGCTTATTTTGGGTTTGTTGACGAAACGAAAGACAACTCCTTGTGGTGATTGCAGTTCAGAAGGCTCGTTTACGAAGGAAGGTAGCTAGACAGATGTTAGAAGACACAAATGTTCCCCGAGGTTAGAGTACTGATCTTCTACTTCAATTTTGCATTCTTTTCTTTTTGATTCGTTTTGTTAAAATCTTACATGATTTTTTATTTGGTCTCTGCAGTAACTTATATAGAAGGTGAATACATGTTGAAGAACAGAGGAAGGAAAGAAGATGAATTCATTGTCATTGGCTCATTCGTTTGTTGGTCGTTTCCCTTTTTTTTTTTTTTTTCCTTTCTTTTTTATCTTATCTGAGGTCAAGTAACTCAGGTTATACCAAATGTATCATTTATCATTTAAAATTGAATTTTTGATTCGAGTTGTTTCATTGCTGCAAACAGAGTTGTTGTTTGATTTATGTGGACTTTTATCTGGAGATTCTGTCAAGAGACAAAATTATTGTTCTGATTTTGAAGAAAGAGAAGCAGCAGATTACAATGTGTCGTACTTGTCATCGTAACGAAAGAGATTTAGGGTTCGTTGAGTTCGCGAAATCGGAAAATGGCAGCATCAAGTTGTCTCAGATCGAGAATCATAAAGGTAACGACGTGCCCAGTGTGAGTGGGCATGTCACCGTCTTTGGTCGGAGAAAATCTTCAATGGGTCCGTTTCATGTGTGATGTGTGTGAGACGGACCCAATTAAAAAACACCAAGTGGTATAATATTAAAATTAAATATTATTTTATTCCTTCTCCAATGATGTACTGACACATGGCAAATTATTTAAAAATCTTTTAATCTCCTCTTCTTCTTCCTCCAGTTGTTTCTCCTCTCTCTCTAACTTAATCAATCTCACCACCAAAAATCAAACCCAGAAACCCCTTAATCAAACCAAAACAAAAAACCTCTCCCACCACCAAACCCAGAAATCTCTCACACAACAAACTCCCATCTCTCTCACTATCTCACACAACCAAAATCGAAATAAACCGAAATCAAAATCAAAACAAAATCAAACCCAAACCTAGGAACCAACATCATCAACTCTGTAAAATATCCAAAAGATTTACACTGGGATTACTTTAATTTTGCACAACAAACAATTCCACATCAAATCAACAACTCTGCCCTTTTTCTTAAAAAAAAAAAATCAACAACCCTTCCACTTTTATTTTTTAATTCCATGAAGAAGGGTCGAGGAAAAAACTATGCTTAAACAAATTAAACTGTGGCGATTATCCCGTTGAAGGCTTTTATCTGGTACCGCGGCACACCACCATGGTCTCCGATGACGTTCCAAATGCGGACTCGGTTCTGACTTCCGACATGGGAGATGTGTGAGATAGTGAGAGAGATGGGAGTTTGGTGTGAGAGATTTCTGGTTTTGGTGGTGGGAGAGGTTTTTTGTTTTGGTTTGATTAAGGGGTTTCTGGGTTGGATTTTTGGTGGTGAGATTAATTGAGTGAGAGAGAGAAGAGAAACAACTCGAGGTAGAAGAAGGGGAGCAGAGGAGATTAAAAGATTTTTAAATAATTTGCCATGTGTCAGTACATCATTGGAAGGAGTAAAATAAGATTTAATTTTAGTGTTGTGCCACTTGGTATGTTTTAATTGGGTCCGTCTCACACACATCACATATGAGACGGACGTATGGAAGATTTGCTCTTTGGTTGAAGTGGGAAACATGTCCGTTTGGCATCCACGTGTCTGCCATTTTCTCAAGGATGATAAGTGATGACATGCTGGGTGTCGTCATCATAAGTATGCAAACGTGGAAGACATGTGCGCACCAACCGATGACATGGCAGACACATCAACAGAATCACATGACGTGCCCACTCACATGTTACCCTTTTGATGACGTTACAGCGCACGTCAGTATGCATTGAGAACGTGTCTGACATGTGGCATCAGATGTGGTCAGGTTTGCCACGTCAGCCAAACCTTGTGACGTGCCCACTCATACAATATGTTTATGATAATGTGTCTTGACACATGATCACCAACCTATGTAATTTTCTAGATTACTTCCCCCCCCCTCCCCCAATCCAAGGGGATGAGCAAAAATGGACTCGTAATTTTCTGCCCACGTACCTTACGATGACATGGAGTCCACATTGGCCAAAACCATGACGTGCCCGGTCACCATTAAAAGCTCCGAAGTGTCAAGCCGCCGTTGCATCCTCCAGTAGAATGGTTTTTGCCATCGGCAACAACCGGAAAGACTACAATATTTAGATGTTATTTGTGATTTATAATGATTTAAGAGTTGTAATTTGTGAATGGTTGTTAAATTGTTGAATCGCTTTTCATAAGCAGGTTTCAACCCAGTTGAAAACTTGGAAGCGCTTTTTTAGTCAAGGAGATTCCATTGCTACTCTGCCTCCTCTTGTCAATTGAAGCTTTTTTTTTTTTTTCCTTGGGTTGTTAATGTTTTTCATGCAACAATTTGTGGCAAATGGTTATTTTCTTTTAATGGAATACATAGTATACAGAGCTTTTTAGTATTTGAATTCTCTATATGTATTTTGATACTTGGAAGTGCTTTTGGAAAACACTTTTACACAGATGTTGGAAAATCAGTAGTCTGATGCTAGAGTTGGACAATCGCATCATTAAACATCCATATATACCATCAATAACATCCACACATAAGGCCATCGGTGACATCTTAAAGGCCATACCATCCAACATAATTAGTTTCATACACATAAAAATAGAGACATTCCAACATCACTATTTTCATACACATGAAATCAGTGAAGGAGAGTTGCTTAACTAGTTTCATCCACATGAAACTAGTGAAGGAGACTTACTCAACTAATTTCATACATGTGAAAACAACTATAAAAATCAATATTCTGATACCTCTATTGGAGATGATCAGACCATAAAACATCCATAAACACCATCTATAAACACAAACATACAATAAACATAAACAACCATCAATAACATACAAACCATACTTCACTCAATATTTGTGACAAAATAATTTTCCATTAACCATTGAACCATTACAAACCATTAACCATACATCCATCTCCATCTCTTCTCATTCATTTTACAATGACAAAAGGGGGGTTAAAATACAAAATACAGAGGCAATTTCAACCATTTGATCTCACCATCATTGCCATCAGGTGGATATGGTACTTCAAGAAACTGGCACTGCCAAAACCTTAGCCACTAACACAAGAACTAGCACAGCCACCCAATACATTGATACAATCAAAAGTAAATCTAACATATTTCAAAGCAATCTAAAAAGTAAACTAATCAGTAAAAATAATCCAAATTAAACTAAACTAACATAAATAAACTAAGCTAATATAACCATACCAACCATAAGCTAGAGAGTCATTGGAAAAGTTTCACATAGTTCAACAATAGAATCAATCGCTTTCTTCTACTAAACTACTTTGATTGCAATCTAATTAGTGATTTCAATTAACTACTCCTATGAATGGTTGTTTTATGATTATGGGGACTTGAGAGAAGATCTAGAGTGTGAAAATGCTTTGAAAGACAGTCACTGAGTAGCTGTGCTGTCTCTTTTGATTCTCTCAGGCAGAAGAGAATCAGTTTTAGATCTGTTTTCGATCTCTCCCTTAACAATTTCAGCTCTCCTGTGCAAGCAGCTCTCTGGTTTTCAATGTTAGACAGGATTGGATTGCTCCCTTCAATCTGTTGAGCTTGATAATCAATGATTGCCGTATTGGCTTAGAACTCGAACTCAACTTTATGAGTTATTTCTCTCGAATGCTTCCATTTCAGATGCTATACCTGATTGGTTTTGGAGATTACTACCACGAATTTGGAGGTTGGATCTTTCTCAAAATCAGTTAAGAGGAGAGCTTCCCAAGTCAATTATAACTGGTCTTGGAGCAGAGATTAATCTGGGATTCAACCATTTGGAGGGTTCAGCCCCAGTCAGTTGGTCAAATGTGACAAGTCTCTCATTGAGGAATAATTTACTTTCCGGACCAATTCCCTTAAACATCGGTCAAGAGATGACGATGTTGAAAAATCTATATCTTTCTAGGAACCTTCTAACTGGCAGCATTCCACAATCCAAAAGTGAAATGGGGAATCTGTATTTTCTAGACTTATCAAACAATATTCTCTCAGGGGAAATCCCTTCATACTGGCAGGGTCTAAAGGACTTGACTTTCTTAGACCTTTCCAACAACACATTCATTGGAGGCATTCCAGGATATGTATGCTCGTTGCCTTTTCTTAGATGGTTGAAACTAAATAGAAACAATCTTTCTGGAGAGCTCTCCATATCATTGCAGAATTGCAGTATAACTTTGTATGGACTTGATCTTGGAGAAAATAAATTTGTTTGTGCTTTACCAATTACAGATGGCCTCTTGTATGTGTCATATTTAGGACTACGAGCTAACAAGTTGACTGGAAATTTTCCGGAACAGCTATGTCAATTACCCTATCTTCAGATCTTAGACCTTGCACAAAATAATTTGTCCGGTCACATCCCTAAATGTTTGGGTAATATGGAAGGTTTTAAAAAAGAGGGGTTTTACATTGAACCATTTCAATCCATCAGGATTATAGATTTCTCGGAGCATGTTGAAATTGTTGTGAAAGGAAGACGAAATGGATACACATCGATACATTTTCTTCTTAAGGTCATAGATCTCTCTGGTAATAGTTTGATGGGTGAGATACCAGAAGAAATATCAAATCTCTCAGCCTTAAATACCTTAAGCCTATCATGGAATCAACTGACGGGAAAGATTCCGGAGAATATTGGAAGCTTGAGACAGTTAGAAACTCTTGATCTCTCATCTAATCGTCTTTCTGGGCCAATTCCTCCAAGCATGTCCTCTATGACCTTTTTATGCCACTTGAACTTGTCCCATAATAACCTGTCAGGACAAATTCTTTCAGGCAATCAATTCAATACATGGAATGATCCATCCATTTATGAGGGTAACCTGTACCTTTGTGGTCCTCCATTGACTACAAACTGCTCATCAAGGCCCGGGGATATCGATCCAGAAGACAGGAATGAAGAAGTGGAAGATGAAGATGGGTCAGAAAGGTTTTGGTTCTACGTTAGCATGGCACTGGGATTCATCGCAGGATTTTGGGCTGTCTGTGGCACTTTGATGATTAAAACATCCGGAGACATGCCTATTTCAGGTTTGTTGAGAAAATGAAAGATAAGCTCTTTGTGATCATTGCGGTTCAGGTGGGTCTCGTCTGTACACGAAGTAAGGTATATATGAGGGGTATGATTAACCTTTAATCTTGAATCTTTTTACATTGTTTTCATTTTGGTTTGTTTGGATCTTACATAGTTGTCTTGTGGTTACAGAGAACTTACAAGTCACGGACGAGGAACTTTAAGCAGATGATATGTGCAAGGAAGGAGAAGGACTTAGTCAATAGGGTGCATGTTAGTTACTGTTAGTGTTGTTAGTGTGCAAATAAAGGGGAACCCATGATTACTTTCTGGCCTCATTGTTAGTAACCCATGTTAGTTACTGTTAATGTTGTTTGTGTCACCCACAAACACATGATGGATCATGTCTCTATTATTT
The DNA here is from genome assembly GCA_035582765.1 of Acer negundo. NCBI lineage: Eukaryota > Viridiplantae > Streptophyta > Magnoliopsida > Sapindales > Sapindaceae > Acer > Acer negundo. The sequence continues at coordinate 2,975,639 of CM069239.1, forward strand.
CTGATTGTTTTGTTAGCTGAATTAACTTCTGTTAACTATGTTTAATTTGTTGCTCATTCGAACATCAGCCTATATATATGGCTGATTGTAAATGGAGTGAGGTTATGTTGAAATAAATGAAATAATCCTTCCTTCTGTTTCCTTCTTACTTCTTCTATTTCTGCTGTTTGATGATTTAGAAACACAACAGAAGATCAAGTGCAACAATACAGAAAAGAAGAAGATGAAACCATTTCATTGGCCAGGTCCAAGCTCATCCTTCACATTTCCGGTTTTTGCACAGAAATTTTTATATGTTGTTATTAGCAATTGATGACTCGAGTATATTTGATAATTACTAGCAGGAGAGCAAGTTAAAGATGAATTATATTATATTATTATATTCGTTTCCACTGGAACTGAAATCAGTCCCGAACAGAATTTGACGACTTGACCAGGAAAATGCAGGTGAACCCATCATTGTTTTATGAAAAATTTTAGAGAGGTGATATTTGCACCCGTACACCCCAAATAAATATATTTTTAAAATCAATAATGCTAGACAACCAAAAAATTTAATCCAAATTTCAATCCAAATGATGTGGTTAGTGATTTTTTCATTAATCACATCATCACATGTTGTGAGTGGTGATGACAACTCATTTGCTAAATCATTTAGGTTGAAATTTGAGCTAAATTTTTAGGTTGTCTAGCATTACTCCTTAAAATTCTAACATTATCTTTAAACAAAATTATTAAAATTATTAATATAAATATATATACCTCATACACAATATTAAGAAAATATTTAATATTTTGAATATACTTAAGAGTAAAAAAAAAAAAGGGTTTTTGTATCATTATTCAGGATCTGCGAATCATGTGTGTGGTTTATTGTGGCTGCCATGGTGAATACGCTTGGAGACCAGGTTATTGAGTTTATTAAGTCTAAAGTCCGATGTTGGATTGGTGATATTTTAAGGTTGCTGTGAGATCTTAAGGTGGGTTACCCCTTGGACAAGCTAGGTTTGTCTTCCTGTGGGGAATCAATTTGGTTAGAGGATGGTCCTCCATCCCTACAAACTATGTATGATTTTGTTTCTTTTTCCTTTTTTGAATGGAATATTCAATATTTCATTATATATATATATATATATATATATATTTTGAAGATTCTAACAAATATTATAATTAGTTATACACTAATGAAAAATAACATCCATACTTTTTCTTTTACAATTAATTATTTTATAACTTTTTAATTTATAATGTTAAGAAAAAACACGAGAAATGTCATATTTGGTATAGGGATGTCAATGGTACGGGTCGGGGATGAGTTTTTCATTAACATCCATGATACCAATTGTATGAGAAATACTATCCCGATGAATACTCACCTTAAAATAATAATGGAGGGGGAAAATGGGAAAATAAAGAGAGGGACAATTATGTTAGGGGAAAATATGAGGGAAAATTACATTTTTATATATATATATAGCGGGTACAGGGACAGGGCGGGGCGGGGACTTAAAATCCCATAATCATACCGAAATTAAATCGGAGATTGAAAAAAATACCGGCCCCATACCATAATTTAAATGGTACGGTTAAAACCGCCCCTAACGGGGCGGGTCCACGGACCAATGGGTAATTTTGACATCCCTAATTTGGTAATATGTGAGGTGTGTTTACAAGTTTTTACATCTTGGAAATTAATGAGAAGTGCGTACAAATAAGGTGTACATACGGTTTTTCAAGGTGAAAATATCACTACTTAAAATTATTTAAAGGCCTCTAAAAAAGAAATGGCCCAATTATCAACCAATCTCAACTCAATTATTTCCTCTCTCTCTTCTCTCTCAAGAGCGCGGGATTTGCCTTGGATCTTGACTCATCTTGTCTCTACCGCATCAATAGATTGACACATGCCTTGTCTGGTTCGTAAACTAATTTTGAAATGGCATTTGGATAGTGATTATTGACTAGCCAGTAGCCTTGTAAAAGACTAGCAACCTTATCAAGAAGATATCAGCAGTTGCCTTGCCAACACCACTTGAAATTTATGTCTGTCTGTACTCTGATGCATGGCCCTGGGATTTTCAGGGCTCGAAGCAAATTATAGAAAATGAATTTAAGAGGCCCTGAGATTTCAAGTTGAGATTTTGTATCTGAATTATGAATTTTCGTAGTAAGATTTAAGATAGTTTTGAAGAACCTTAATTTGATTTTTGATTTTTTGATTTTTTGATTTTTGTTCGATGTCTGCTTCTGGTTGTCTGATAAGTGATATGAGTAGTGTTATACTATTGTTTTCCCGTTTTAGATATATAAAAGACAATTTGTATTAGGAATATGATTCAACCAACGTTTCTCTTAGTGTAAGAACTTGAGAATGGTAATTGGGTTTTATAATTTGTGGGCCTTTCTTAAAAAAAAAAAAAATGTCCAGTGGACCTATTTTAAACACATTTTTGAGTTTGTTAGTTTTAAAAAAAAGTTACGATATTTGCATCCCTTAAAAACTGTATATACACCATGATAACTCTTATTTCTACACAAAGTATAGCCCCCTTATTTGTATCTTTTATGCTCAATTCCTGGGTAAAACTGTGTTTTTAACGGTTTAAATAAGTGTTTCAGGATTTCTTTCAGCAGAAGGGCTTAATTGCATAAATGTGGAAAGTTTGGGGCAAAAGCACAATTTCAGAAAGTATTCGACGCCCTTGTGGTGCGATTAGGGGCTGCAGAAAAGGGACTAGAAGGTCTTCTTTTCTTGACTAATTCTGCGCCCTTGATTCTGCGGCCATGGACCACCGAAAAGGGCGTATTTACGTTGCTTGATTTGCTTCATTTCTCAATTCTGTGCCCCAACGCCGCCGAATAGGGAGCATATTTCACTCGATGCTGTCAACTTCAGTTGCCATATTTGGATCCTTGGGCCATAAAATTTTGGCCAATCAGAGATCTTGTCTCTGACTCTTGACCTTGCTGAGAGCTTAGAGGAGTTATTGGAGATCTTGGTGGGCCCTCTTCATTGAAGAAGCATTGAAGATGCTTGTCCTTGGAGAATGATGAGGAAGAATTTTGTGGGAGCTCTCTTAAATCCATTCTAAAGCCTTACACCCAACCAACTCCGACCACACAACACAATCTCAGCAGAAACCTCTTATTTTCTCTCTGAAATTGGTGGTTCTTCATCATTATTGGAGCTTTGAGGAGTTGATTCTTGGAGAAGGAAGTCATTGGAAGTCATTGAAGACCAAGCTTTGCAAGAAGGAGATCATCATCTTAGTTTTTCTTTATAAACTCTACCTTTTATCTTCTTTTATTAGTTATGGTTTGTGTTTATTGGATATTTTGTATGGTTTATATGTGTAATATGAGCTAAATACTTTTGTGCTAGAACAATGATGATTCCAAACCCTTGATCTTTTGTTAATGATTCCTTAGTTTCTCTACAAGTGCTTGTGTAGTTATATAAATGTTTTGTATGCTTAATGCTTTTGTCTTGATTGGCCATCTTGTTAATATTCACTATATATGACTAGAAAGTGAGAGATACACTAGGCTAGCATATAGGGTTCATGTATGTGTTCCATAAATCTTCATGAGTTCATTCATATTTTGCATGCGTGGATACAATCTCTAAGACATCGAGAGAGATTAAAGATTGATTTAAGGGAATACGAACCTATAATTTATACTTGCACAAATGAGAAGTTAAGTGAGTCAAGAGTAAATTAGAAGGGTGATGTGGATTTGATGTTCTAGCACTCTTTCATCGTATATTCACATTTGTTCTTGTTGTGGTTGGTATTTTACTTGTTTTAGAATTAATTAGTTTAGTGTTAAAAATCTGGAAACTTCAATCTCGATTGTCCAAATAGTATATAAGCTGATAAAAACCGGTAATCAATCCTTAGTCCTTGTGGGAACGATCCCTACTCGGCCATTATATTACACTCTGACCTTGTACACTTGAGAGAGTCAAGCTGTGTGGTTATGGACTGACCAATTTTCGGCGCCGCTGCCGGGGACTAAGTGGAAAATTGATATTGGAATTAGTTGGTTTTTACTAGTTTGGACTTGTTACTTTCATTTTCTTTTGTGTGTATTTGTAGGCAGGTTGTTCTTGTATGCACCAACGTACAAGGAGTAACAGTCCACATGACTTGCAGTACGATCCGGACATAAAGGGTACTGTAAAGAGGAATCGTCGGAATCAAAGAAGAGCCAGAGCAAGAGCTATGGGAGATAGATACCCTATTCCAAATCCCGTTCCAAATCCCATTCCAAATCCAAAACCAGAGCAAGGCGGTGCCAATGTGGCGAATGAGAGGATCTTACAAGACTACCTTAGGCCGAGGGTGGACATAAATCTATCCTCAATTCAGAGACCGACGACGAATGCAAACAATTTTGAGATCAAGCCGAGTTTGATTCAGATGATAGCCGCTGCAATTCAGTTTGCGAGTTATGCTCATAAAGACCCCAATGTCCACTTATAGAGTTCCAACGACATTTGTGACACATTTAGATACAATGGAGTCCCTCAGAACTTTATCAAATTGAAGTTGTTTATGTTCTCCTTAACATGTGACGCTAGAAGGTGGCTTCAAAAGTTGCCTTCGAACTCCATTATCACTTTTGAGCAGCTAGCCCAAGAGTTTATCAACAAGTATTTCCCACTTGGGAGAGTGGCTCACCTCAGAAATGAGATTACGAACTTTGCCCAATATGAGAGTAAGAGCCTTTATGATGCATGGGAAAGGTTCAAGGAACTTGTGAGAAAATGCCGGCACCATGGACTATTGAAATGGCAACTTGTGAAGTCATTCTGTACCGGCATTAGTAACGCCACAATGACATTGATAGATGCGGCAGTTGGTGGTTCTCTTATGAAGAAGTCGGAGGATGCAACTTGGAGTATTTTAGAGGAGCTTTCTTCCACAAATAATCATTGGGGGAATGATAGACAGGTAAAGAAAGCCCCGGGGATGATTGAAGTGAATGATGTCACCACATTGAAAGCTCAAGTTGAAGCCTTAACCAAGCAGGTGAGTAGAATGAGAGCTTCATCAAGTCAAGCTAATGTTGCATGTTGTGAATTGTGTTTTGGACCCTATGGAAGCATGGAGTGTGACTTTACAAACCCCACATCCGTTGACCAAGTGGCATTTGTGAACTACAACAGAAATTATCCTAACCAAAACCCTCAGAATAACCCATTCTCAAACACTTATAACCCGAGATAGAGACAATAACCCGCCTTCTCTTAGAACGATAACACCAATACCCTCCAACTACCACAACCCATCAACCAAAGACAGCTTCCCGGTTTTTAAGTTCAACAACAACAACCTCAAGCCTATAATCGCCAAAATCCGGGTTTCCAAAACCAATTTGTCAATAATCAAGCGGAAAGAAAACCATCTTTTGAGGATATATTCTCCAAGTACATGGGGAAAATGGATACCCGTATGGAAGTCCAAGATGCAGCCCTAAAGAAGCTTGATACCAAAATAGACCAACTTGCTTAACATTCCCAAACCGCCATACAAAACCTTAAAGTACAAGTGGGTCAACTAGCAAGAGGTGCCCAAGCAAGACAACAGGGGACCTTACCTAGTGACACAATCATAAACCCAAAGGAACAATTTAAAGTCATCACTTTGAGGAGCGGAAAAGAGGTTGAGCTACCTAAAGATTGTTGTGTGAGACAAGGAGTTGTAGTTGATGAGGAAGTTGAACTTGAAGTTGATGAAAAAGTTGATGAGGAGGAGAAGGTTGAGGAAGAAGTTGTTGAGAAAGAGGAGCAAGCTAGTGCACAACCATCCTCATCAAGTGATATACCACTACCTCCACAAGTCAAAGCCTTTGTTCCACAAATTCTCTATCCACAAAGATTGAAGAAATACAAGGAAGCTCAAAGTTTTGCCAAGTTCTTAGAAGTGTTCAAGAAGCTACATATCAACATTCCGTTTGCGGAGGCCCTAGCACAAATGCCCACCTATGTGAAGTTCTTAAAGGAGCTTTTATCAAACAAAAGGAAGCTAGAGGAGTTTGAAATGGTGGCTCTAACGGAGGAGTGTAGTGCAATCTTGCAGAACAAGCTTCCTCCCAAGCTAAAAGATCTGGGCAAGTTTACCATCCCTTGCACTATTGGTACTTCAAATTTTAGATGAGCACTTATTGATTCTGGAGCCACCATCAATTTGATGCCGTTCTCGATTTTTGAGAAGTTTTGTGTGTGAGAGGTCAAGCCAACAAATGTGACCCTCTAACTTGCGGATAGATCTATCAAGTATCTAAGAGGAGTGATGAAGGATGTGCTAGTAAAGGTGGAGAATCTATATTTTTCGGTTCACTTTGTAATTCTAGAGATAAAGGAAGATGTAGAGATTCCACTCCTTTTGGGGAGGCTATTTTTGAAGACAGCAGGGGTATTAATTGATGTGAGGGAGGACAAAATGACTTTGAGAGTTGGTAATGATCAAGTTGTCTTCCATATGTCTAAGGCCATGAAGAAACCGGTGGATGTTAAAAATTGCATGTGCTTGGAGGTAATTGAGCCTCTAGTGGAAGAATTTTTTCAAGAAGATAAATCCAAAAGACCCTTTGCAAGTTTGCTTTAGAGAGAGTGCAACCAAAGAAGATGAAGATAGTGCAGTGGCCGAACAGGCTTTGTACTTGGACACCTTTCCATTGACAAACTTTAGAAAGAGATGGCACTTTGAAGAGTTAGGTGTGGGAAAACCAGGACTTTCACCATCCGTGGAGAAGCCTCCTGTTCTAGAGTTGAAGCAATTGCCTTCGGATTTGCAGTATGCATTTCTTGGAGAGGCATCATCTCTCCCGGTCATAATCTCGTCATCTTTTTCCAAGCTTAAGAAAGTGTGAGAGTTTTGAGAAAGCACATAAGGGCAATTGGATGGACCATTTTCGACATCAAAGGGCTAAGCCAATCAATATGTATGCACAAGATACTTATAGAGGATGATTTCAAGCCATCAATTGAACACCAAAGAAGACTAAACCCGAACATGAAGGAAGTAGTGAGAGCTGAGATTCTGAAGTTGTTTGATGCGGGTATTATTTACCCAATTTCAGATAGCTCATGGGTGAGCCCAGTGTAATGTGTGCCAAAGAAAGGTGGGATAACCGTGGTCCCAAATGAAAATAATAAGCTCATTCCAACAAGTACGGTGACCGATTTGAGAGTGTGTATAGACTATAGGAAGCTCAATGATGCCACAAGGAAGAACCACTTCCCATTGTCATTCATTGACCAAATGTTGGAGTGCCTAGCCGGTCACAACTACTACTGCTTCCTAGTTGGGTATTCATGATATCATCAGATTGCTATAGATCCGAAGGACCAATAGAAGACTACTTTCACATGTCCCTATGAGACATTTGCCTATATAGAAGGATGCATTTTGGTTTGTGTAATGCTCTGACAACTTTCCAACAATGCATGATGGCCATTTTCTCCGATATGGTTGAGAAGTTGATTGAGGTGTTCATGGACAACTTCTTAGTTTTTGGGTCTTCATTTGACGGGTGCCTTCACAATTCGAGTTTGGTTCTTTAAAGATGTGAGGATCCAAACTTGGTACTAAATTGGGAGAAATGCCATTTTATGGTAAAGGAAGGCATTGTGCTAGGCCACAAGATTTCTAAAAAGGGGATTAAGGTTGATAAGACCAAGATTGAAGTGATAGAGAAGCTTCCTCCACCAATTTTGGTTAGGGGAATTAGAAGTTTCTTGGGGCATGCAGGTTTCTACCGAAGATTGATTAATGATTTCTCTAAGATCACGAAACCCCTTTTGTTCTTTGCTCATGAAGGATGTGCCCTTAGTTTTTGATGAGGAATGTTTGAGAGTTTTTCAATTGTTGAAAAAGGAGTTAACTTCGGCTCCTGTCATTTCTACTCCGGATTGGAATTTGCCGTTTGAACTTATGTGTGACGCAAGTGACTATGCGGTGGGGGTAGTATTGGGTCAACGGAAAGAAAAGTGTCTACATGTCATCTATTATGCTGGTTAGACTTTGAATGAAGCTTAGATCAATTATACTACTATAGAGAAGGAGTTGCTAGCCATAGTATTTGCCTTTGATAAGTTCATGTCATATCTAGCGGGATCCAAGGTGATAGTCTACACGGATAATTCGGCAATCAAGTATTTGATGGCTAAGAAAGATGCCAAGCCGAGATTGATACGATGGGTTTTATTGCTTCAAGAGTTCGATTTGGAGATAAAGGACAAAAAGGGGACTGAGAACTTAGTTGCCGACCACCTCTCAAGATTGAAAAAAGATAGAGAAGCGGTTGATATGCAAATCAATGAGAGCTTCCTAGATGAACAACTATTGTTAGTTGAGGGGAGCCAAGTTCCATGGTTTGCTGACTTTGTAAACTTCTTGGTAAGCAATGTGGTGCATATGGAGTTGAATTATCATCAAAGGAGGAAATTCTTTTCTGAAATGAAGCACTACTTTTGGGATGAACCACTGTTATTCAGAGTGTGTACTGATGGGATTATTAGGCGATGTGTGCCCAATGAAGAAATGGAGGAGATTTTGAGCCATTGCCACTCAAAGAAGTGTAGAGACCATTTCGGTGCATCAAGGACAGCAAGAAAAGTCCTCCAGTCAGGTTCTTGGTGGCCCACCCTATTCAAGGATTCTCGAATTTACGTAGAGGCATGTGACCGGTGTTAAAGAACCGAAAACATGACAAAGAGGGATGAAATGCCAATGCACATAATGCTCGAAATAGAGGTCTTTGATGTGTAGGGAGTGGACTTCATGGGACCTTTTCCAATGTCTTGTGGAAATAAGTACATTTTGGTGGCTGTGGATTATATGTCCAAATGGGTGGAAGCCATACCAACCCAAACATGTGGATCTAATGAAGTCACCAAGTTCTTGAAGATGCATATTTTCACAAGGTTTGGGACATCAAGGGCTATTGTTAGTGATGGAGGATCTCATTTTTGCAATAGGCGATTCAAAACATTATTGAAGAAGTATGAGGTTAAGCACAAGATAACCACTCCGTACCATCTGCAAGCTAATGGCCAAGTCAAAATTTCGAACTAAGAGCTCAAAGGGATATTTGAGAAAACAGTGGGAATCAAAAGGAAGGACTGGGCTCTTAAGTTGGAGGATGTATTATGGGCGTATCACACCGCATATAAGATTCCTATAGGCATGTCACCATTTCGGCTTGTCTACGGGAAAGCATGCCATCTACCTTTTGAGTTAGAGCACAAGGCTTGGTGGGCAATAAAAGCTTTGAATTTTGAGATGAAAGAAGCCGGTGAGAAGAGGTTGCTTCAACTCAGTGAATTGGAGGAATTAAGGCTTGAGGCTTATGAGAGGTCAAGAATCTACAAGGAAAAGACAAAGAGGTGTCATGACAAAATGTTGGCCTACAAGGAACTCCATGTTGGCAATATGGTTCTTTTGTTCAATTCAAGGTTGAGGCTATTCCCTGGAAAGCTTAAGAGCAGATGGACATGACCGTTTACAGTGAAAAAAGTCTTTCCGTACGGAGTTGTTGAGATTGAGAACGATGCTAAGGAGAGCTTTATGGTAAACAGGCAATGGTTGAAGCTCTACTGGGAGCAAGGAACGGAGGACAACAGGGATGTGATCCTCCTTAATGAGTCGGACCAATGAAGAGAAGTGTTACTTTGTACATAGTTATTTATTATTTTGCATGATTTTAATAATTTGCTTTCTTTTATGGTTTTATGTTTTAGGTAGGATTTGATTGCTTCCAAGTTTTTTGTTTTTGTTTTTCTAAGTAGGTTTTGATGGTTTGTCCAGCCTATCACTTGTGTATAAGTGAAATTGGGTGAAAATGATGAAGAAAATTGAAGAAACAGGGCTATGGGTATTTCTGTGGGCATTGGCTGCATAATTCAGGGGCGTAAAACGAACTGAGACCTTATGGTCCCTTTTCAGCACCCTTATCGACAACCCCTAAACGCATAAAAGGGCATAGAAATGTCACTTATCAAAACGCACCGTTCGATTAAAAAGCAATTATGCACCCTATTCGGCGGCCAAGGGTGTATAATAGGGCGTAAAATAGCTCGTTTTCTGCACAAAAACAAGGGCTGTCAGGTAAGTGCTCTAAAACACCCTATATCGCCCAAATTGATTCTCTCTTCTCCAAGGTGCTCTCATCCTCCATCACGCTCAAATCAAGGTAATCCCCTCCCAAATCTTCATCTTTCTTGTACTAATTCACTCTTCATCTTTCATATCTCAATTATTTGTGCACAAACTTAAATTTATGAAGTTAGGGCATAGATTTCGTTGTTATTGGTTGGGTTTGCATGTTGATGAGAGATTTTCGTGTTCTAAGCATGGGTTTTTCTATTTTGGTAGTTTAAACGATGGCTCTTGGGTTAATTTCGTTTTCTCTTAATCTTCAGTTGATTATAGAGTAATTTATGAGCCAATTTTGGTTTGGTTAATGATTTGGTTGCTTGGAAATTAATTTTCTTCTTTTTTCGGTTATTTTATTTTATTATTTAGTTTTTGTAATTTTTATATAGCTTTTGGATAATATTTGCTTATTTTAGTTAATTTTAATTTTTGTTTTATTTATGTATGCTAGTTTATTATTTTTCTTTTTATTTTTCTAGACTAAGAGTGGTGATTTTTGTGTGGCATTGTACGTGGATTGTGTTTATGTTTTGTTTTGTAGGAACCAACATGTTTTGTTTTAACCATGCCTCGAGCCAGTAAGAAGAAATCAAGCAAGGATGCTACCACCAGCGAGTCAAGCATTGGGGTTCGCCACTTGGGTTATGTTCATTGGTTAGAGAACAATTTGGGTAAGCCAATTTTGAGTGAGAGAAACATGGACCTCAACAAGTTGATAGGGTCTGAGGTCTCGTAGCAGGTGGATGCCATGGGTTGGCGCCAATTTGTGACCACCGCTCACCAAATTAATGAAAGCTGGTCCGTGAATTTTACGCAGCTATGGATTACAAAGAGTTTGAGAAGGGTACTCCGGTCAAGGTGAAGGGAGTTGATGTAGGGTTTAGTGCTCAAGACATCAACATGTATTATGGTACCCAGAACCACAAAGATCTAGATACGGGAGTTCCCAGGCTCAACATTTTCAGAAGGTACAATTTAGATCTTACGGGGGAGCTATGTATGCCGCATGTGGTGGGGGTGTGGGATGATGGCCATCAGTTGCTTCAGCATGATTTGGAGCTGATTTGGGCTTTTTGAGTGATCTTTTTATCGTCCTCGATGAAGCCATCTAGGCATATCACCATCACAGTTTTTGAGCTCGCCAAACTCCTGTATTGTATCAAACATTAGAAGAGGTTGGATGTATGAAAAATAATTAGGCAAGCAATCATCCGGGCTGGAAATGTTGATAACCTAGTCTCGCCTTTCCCTGCTCTGATCACTTACTTCTGTGAGCAGGTTGGCCTAGAGCCTGAGGATGGGGATCGTATAGCACAGATGGACGAGCCTCTGAACTCCAGGACATTCAATGATATCTCTGCTCAGAGACATGAGGTGGGCCTACAACCAGTTGCCACCAGGAAGAGGCAGATGAGAGATGCTACTGCTGAGGAGGCTGATGCTACTGCAGCTGCAGATGAGAACCCATGTGCTGTCCCAGCAGGGGACTGTAGACCAGATTGGGTAGATGAGCTTTTACAGAGGCCAACTTAGGTTGATAAGCTGTTCCAGAGGCAGGATGCTGTGGAGACGAGGCAGACTGCTATCGAGAAAGAGGTAGATGATTTGATAAAAGCTATCCGGGATAGCTACTTGAGTGCCTCGGAGCGTCGCAATGGAGCGGGGCTGAGTTCAGAGCATGCTGACTAGGATGATATTTTGACCACCACATGCAGGGTTAGCTCATCACTTTTTGGTTGTTGGATTTTACTTTTATCAGATGTTTTTCTCATTGTTGGATGTTAGTTTTAATATTTGCTTATAATTGCAGTTTATAACTTCTTAGATATTTTATCTTGTTTGGTATTGTTTTGTGTGTGCTTGTGTGGTTTTTCATGCAGGTAACATTTGATAGTATTCCCATCTCTAAACGAAACTCTGTCCAATTTTCTTTAAAATGCGCAAACTTTGAGGACAAAGTTTACTTTAAGTTTGGGGGTACGGCCTTGAATTAATGTGTTTGTTTTTCTTTTTTGCTAAAAAAATGAGCCAATTTTCAAATTTTTGTTGAGATGCTTGTGAGATGTTCCGTGGGGCGGATTTCATTGTATGCTTTGTTTCACTGAGTCCGAGCTTGGGTAGCATTAGTCAAAGCTACACCACAGTGCTTGCACACATCTTGCCATACTTTAATGTGTCTTAGCAAATGGGGTATCACGCTTAAGATGTCTAGATCATTAGTAGAGACTACCCGTGTGAGTCCAGAGCCTTAAATTGCGTCCTTATGAGTGTAAATTTTTCTTTTAAAATCTTAAACACTCATCTTTTAGATAAATGAGCATAAAGTTATAAGGAAAGGACCTCACTCCATGCATTAGACATTAAAGAACATCCATTTTAGGGCATCACCTTAGTTCCGCCTTGTTTGCTTGCTTAATCCGAGCCTTCAGAGATGACGTAGGCAATTATGGCTCAAACACAATCTGTTGGCCTTGTGTGTGTACGCTTTATAGTTCCATCATTGAGCACACACTCTAAAACCAACCACTATAACCTCCCATCTCATATACATCACCTCATATCACCTAAACACGAAACCAACCCTTAGCTGCGATTATGGTTTAAGATTCTTTGAGAAGTAAGCTCGAAATGTTCAAATTGCAAAGAAGTTTGTTTTTAGGCCAATTTTGTAAATTGTGTAAAGTGTGGTAAAAAAAAAAGAGTCTATGTATTTGTGAATAAATACACTCAATTCAAAAAGGAAAAAAGTGTGTTAAGTGAAAATCTTTATCATAATTGCTTGCTTGCCGAAAATACCATATCCACCTAGCCTCTCCATTACCGAAAATTCCATCGCCTCACTTGTGCTTTAAAAGAAGTCCTAATTGATCTTTAGGAGGGATTTAGCTTGCTTACAAGGTATTCTTTGGTGTTTTGCCTTGTTCTTAATGTTTGATTCCGTTCTAGTGGTCCTTTTGCATTCTAACTCTAGCGGTCTTTTAAGAAATATCATGCGTGTAATTTGATAATCTTTTGGTGCATAACTTCCATCCGCATGAGTTTGTTGAGTGAGCTTAGGTTATGTGTGGTAAAAATGAGAGAGTACCGGAAAGGTTTAGAGTTGAAGCGAAGTGCTATCTTATGACTCTTGTGTTCGATGCTTTTGAAGCTTAATTCACTATCAAGTATGGAATTGCAATCTCTGTTGTTGTAGCACCTTGACTTTTGAAATTCTTGCCTTGTCTCAGTGGTCTTAGCATGATCTTAAGATACCCACTCTTGGTTACACTCGATGTTGCAGCTCACTTTTCATTAGGCTTAGCAGAAATAATTTTTGTATGTTTAATTTTGGTCTTTGTAGGTTTTTCTTTGTTTCGGTTTACTCGGGACGAGTAAAAGATAAGTTTAAGGGTGTTGATAACTCTTATTTCTACAATAAGTGTAGCCCCTTATTTGTATCTTTTATGCTCAATTCTTAGGTAAAACCATGTTTTTAACGGCTTAAATAAGTGTTTCAGGATTTCTTCCAACAGAGGGGCTTAATTGTATAAATGTGGAAAGTTTGGGGCAAAAGCGCAATTTCATAAAGTATTCGGCGCCCTTGTGGTTTTGCGATTAGGGGCCGTAGAAAAGGAACCAGAATGTCCGCTTTTCTTGACTAATTCTACTCCTTTGATTCTGAAGCCATAGACTGCCGAAAAAGGCACATTTTCATTGCATGATTTACTTCATTTCTCAATTCTGCGCCCCAAGGCTGCCGAATAGGGAGCCGCTTTCGCTCGATGCTGTCAACTTCAGTTACCATATTTGGATCATTGGGCCATAAATTTCGGCCAATCAGAGATCTTGTCACTGACCCTTGACCTTGCTGAGAGCTTGGAGGAGTTATTGGAGATCTTGGTGGGCCCTCTTCATTGAAGAAGAATTGAAGATGCTTGTCCTTGGAGAATGATGAGGATGACTTTTGTGGGAGCTCTCTTAAATCCATTCTAAAGCCTCACACCCAACCAACTCCAACCACATAACACACTCTCAGCAGAAACCTCTCATTTTCTCTCTGAAATTGGTGGTTCTTCATCAACATTAGAGCTTTGAGGAGCTGATTCTTGAAGAAGGAAGCCATTGGAGACCAAGCTTTGCAAGAATGAGATCATCATCTTAGTTTTTCTCTATAAACTCTACCTTTTATCTTCTTGTATTAGTTATGGTCCATGTTTATTGGATATTTAGTATGGTTTATATGTGTAATATGAGCTAAATACTTTTGTGCTAGAACAATGATGAAACCAAACCCTTGATCTTTTGTTAATGATTCCTTAGTTTCTCTACAAGTGCTTGTGTAGTTATATGAATGTTTTGTATGCTTAATGCTTTTGTCTTGGTTGGCCATCTTGTTAATGTTCATTATATATGACTAGAAAGTGAGAGATACACTAGGCTAGCATATAGGGTTCATGTATGTGTTCCATAAATCTTCATGAGTTCATTCATACTTTGCATGCGTGGATACAATCTCTAAGATATCGAGAGAGATTAGAGATTGATTTAAGGGAATACGAACCTATAATCTATACTTGCACAAATGAGAAGTTAAGTGAGTCAAGAGTAAATTAGAAGGGTGAGGTGGATTTGCTGTTTTAGCACTCTTTCATTGTATGTTCGCATTTGTTCTTGTTGTGGTTGGTATTTTACTTGCTTTAGAATTAATTAGTTTAGTGTTAAAAATCTGGAAACTTTCAATCTCGATTGTCCAAATAGTATATAAGCTGATAAAAACCAATAATCAATCCTTAGTCCTTGTGGGAATGATCTCTACTTGGTCATTATATTACAGTCCGACCTCATACACTTGCGAGAGTCACACTGTGTGGTTGTGGACCGACCACACCCCAAAATTAATATCTTTTTGAAAATCCAATAATACCCTTAAGTAAATCACTAAAAAAGCGAAATAGTTAGCAAATACTATCACCGATAATTATTAATCAATTTCCTGTTTTAATCACCAATACCTATTAACCAACTTCTTATTTTAATTGTTTGTCAAAAAATATAATAATCAAAATCATCTGTTATAATGCGACCACAGTACATAGCCGTATGCATGTACATTCTTAAGCAATGAAACAATGTTTGAAAAAGGTCATGCTAAAGATTTTTTTTTTATATATTTTTTTTATGCGGGTGATTATTTAAGTTTCCAAGAGAAACTGGCATGCCTTTATAATTTATGGACTTTTTTTTTTTTCTTCAGCATGGGTATTACAACAGTGATTTTCACTTTAATTAAGAATTTTTTTTTTCATAAATGCACAATGAAGCATTATAATATCTATCATTAGCAAGTTAATTATTCCAATCTCACAAAGATAGAAAAGTAAGGAACTATTTTTTTTTTTTTTTGGCATTAATTAAAGAAAAAGGCATTTTTGGTATATCATTAGCAAGTTAATTATTCCAATCTCACAAAGATAGAAAAGTAAGGAACTATTTTTTTTTTTTTTTTGGCATTAATTAAAGAAAAAGGCATTTTTGGTATTAAATGGGGTTTAAATACAAATAACATATGTTTTAAATTTTTTATGGGGTATGTTTACGAAAAGGGGGTACATACTGTTTTTAAGAGGTGTCAATATCGTTACTCATTTATTGGTTTATTAGTTTAAAATCATACATGAGTTATATCTGAAATCAATTTTTTTTTTTTTTAACACAATTTGGGGGCTCTTAAAAATCGGGAGCCCCAGACGGTTGCCTCACTAGGCTCCCCCTAGGGCCGGGCATACTCTGTTGTATGTATGTTAATGATAGTTTTTTCTTGATTAACACTTCAATTATTAGACATAATTGTTTTGACTCACTCATATGACTTTTGAATAAAGAAAATCGCATGTTGATCAGAATCTCTTAACTGATATTGCGATGGAGAAAAAAACCATGTATTTCTCGATCATGTTAAATTGATAGTTTGTCTTTAATGCTTAACCTGACTTTGAATAATTGAATAATCAAAAAA
Organism: Acer negundo; assembly: GCA_035582765.1. NCBI lineage: Eukaryota > Viridiplantae > Streptophyta > Magnoliopsida > Sapindales > Sapindaceae > Acer > Acer negundo. Next base: position 2,991,800 of record CM069239.1, read on the forward strand.
CAAAACAAGACTTCAAATATGGTGAGAGAAAGAGAAACCAAATCAAACCTTATCTCACATCACATCATACCATCCCTCCTCTAGTCCTCTCATCTTTGCTTTAATTTCCGGTACCACACATTTTTTTTTTAACAAAACCTACACATCTAAAATCTTCTTTCTCTTAAATGTTAATTAAAAATTAAAATTTCAAATTATAAAATAATAATCAAGTGATCAACCATCTTTAATCGCAATTGAAGAAAAGAAAAATTCATCCCTTGTTGTTACACTTAGAGGACATTTTTTTCTTAATTTTTAATAGGTTTCTATTTAACAAGTTAGGGTTTTGAGCTTGTTATTTCTAATTTTGACTCCATATTTTATTACTTCTGATGAAACACTATTGATAAAATGAGGTTGGTCGGATGGTAAGCCCCTCACACATGCACCACAATGTTGTGAGTTTGAGTCCTCCACCTTAAAAGAAATAAAAATATGTGATACTTAAAAAAATTGAAACAGTACCCAAATTTTGTAATTTTAGACACTAATTAGTCGACTGAAGGTGAGCTTTTTCCAAAAAAAACTTTATACTTTTTTTTTTTATATGGTGAGCTTTTTCCAAAAAAAAATTTATACTTTTTTTTAATTAAAAAAATATGTTATTTTATCGAAAGTTTATGTAATTTGTTTAGTATATGCATTTTGAGGGATAAGGCTCTGTTTCCCTATATAAATGTATCTTTGCTTTTCGACTAATGGAATTTCATCGTAAAAAATTGTAGTTTTGTTTTAGTCCACCCCTACAAAAAATCATGTGTACGCCCCTGGGTGGCTCTTCCTGTCTTCCTGAGTCTGCCGTAGTTGTTACGTTGGATTGGTTTGTAGTATTCAAGTGGTGATGCATTAGGCATTTTCTCTAAAATAAGCTTTGATTTTTCTACAAGTATCGGTGGTATCTATTTACATATTAATTAGACACTGTCTTCAATTTGATTATCTAGGCAATATGATCCGCAGAGTTAAGACACATTTTGATTCAACACAAATCAAAGGAAAAGAAACTTTTATGTGTGGTTATTTGCAGCGATTGATGACTTAATATATAATACTAGCATGAGTTATATTATAATGTAAAATTTCAATAAAAGAAGATAGATCAGTTTAAATCGTTTAATCAACAGTTTCAATTTTCTCAACCACATCTAATATATTCGATCGAACTACACAAATTTATTACAATCATACCCACACAAACAGAAGAAGAAGAAGAATCATACTCCATGTTTCTGTGGTTAATCAAGCTGATCCAGCTTTGAGCACTTGTTCGGCGATCATTTTTAATGCTTGAGTTTAGGACGTAATTGGTTCCTCTTATCATGATACGTGATGTAAACGGTGTTCTTGACAAAAAATCTATCCTCCAAGCTTGGCAAATGTTTTTTTTTTTTTTTTTCCTCCTCCTGTTGACTGTCTTCAAACTTTGATTTCAGGGGTATTATTATTTTTCCCCTGAGATTTGCCGTATTCATAACTTTACCCCCTTTAGTTTAAAAAATAACCTGTCTTCCCCTGAAAAGCCAAATTATTCAAAGATTTACTCCATACCATTAATATTTTCGTTAAATAGTGGTTTGATTGTTAAACACCAAGGGCAATATTGTAACTGTGCTATTTCCAAAAAAGGATATTATTAGGTTTGCCATATTCGCAACTTTATCCCCTCTAGTTTCAAAAATGGCTAGTATTCCCCCTAAAAATCAAATTATTCAAATATTTACCCTCTGCCATTAGGATTTGACCGTGAAACACCAAGGGCAATATTATTCATTTTAGTTGTTTACATTTACATTCAATTTACGCCCTTGCTCCATATAATACACATCTTTTTAGCTTAACTATAATAACACGAGTTTTAACAGTTTCGGCATTCCAGGCGATTTCAATTTGAAATTGAATATGTCAAAACTCCCAAAACGGGCTCTTATATATTCAAATTATAGTTATATTTTCATTTTATCAGTTTTGTTACTTATATTTACATGAAACCTGTGTTCTTAGCCCAAATTATACCTATTAAACATGAGTTATGATTGATTCGATTTGACCCCGAACAAAAACATATATTTATATGCAAATATGATTTCCATTTTTCAGTTAATCATTTTTGTTGCATATATTTACAACAATCATGTGTTACAAGCCTACTTTGTACATATTTTTATAGTTTATCAATGGGAACTCAAGTTTTGGCAATTTTTCCGCTTTTGATAGATTCAGTTTAATAGGTTTATATAACCAAGTATTGGAGCCATTTTTTCATTTGATCATTTTAGTTGCTTATATTTACATTCAATTTATGTTCTTGTTCCAATTTATCCACTTTTTTTTTTTTTTTTTTTCTCTTTCTCTTCTCTTTCTCTATCTTTAAAGAGCAGTATTTGTCTCAAATATTGTCTCATCTTGTCTTGATGCGGATCGCATTAAGAGATTGAAGCGAGCCTTGTCTCGTTCGTAGTCTAATTTTGAAATGATTTTTGGATAAAGTGATTATTGACCAGTCAGTAGCCTTGTAAAAGGCTTGTAACCTTATCAAGACGATATCAACGGTTGCCTGGTCAACAACACTTGAATTTTCTGTCTGCCTAACTGCTGTATGATGTGAGACACAATAGTTTTTTCTTGATCAATACTTCAATTATGAGACAGAATTGTATTAGTTCTTTGACTTTTGAGTAAAAGAAAAACTCATATATGTTTAAGGCCTAGCCTCAGAATCTCTAAGCTGATATTTTGGTGGAAAAAAAAAGAGACAAATTTCTTTATCATGTTAAATTAATCTATGCTCAGTATGACTTTCAATAATCAAAAAGCAAAAACATGACTACAAAAATGGTGAGAGAAAGGGATATGTCGACGGGAATGGTGACTCTTTGAGAGTCTGCCTGGTTGTTACGGTAGATTGGTCTGTAGTATTGAATTGGTGATGCATTGGGACTTTTCGGTTTTCTCTAAAAGAAGCTTTTATTTTTCCCTATGTTATATACATATTAGACATTGCCTTGTATATGATTATCTAGGCAATATGATCAGCAGAGATTAACACATTTTTATTCAGCTCGAATCAGAAAAGAAAATTTTATGTGTTGTTATTTGCATGGATCGATAACTTGAGTATATTTAATAATACTAGCTGTAGAGGAAGCTAAAGATGAATTATATTATAATGTAAATTTCAATAATATAAGAAGAGACACGATCAGTGTAAGCAACAACTTCAATTTTCTCAACCACGTTTAATATATTCGATTAAACTACACAAATTTCTTACAATCATAATAACCACACAAACAGAAGAAGAAGAAGAATATTCAAGTTTTTGTGGTTGTTCAAGTAGATGATCCTCTATCGAACTATGAACTATGAACTTTAGGAAGATCAAGGCCAAGAATACAGGACAAAAGATGAATTCATTTTCCATTGGCCAGGCTCCTCTGATTTGATATATATATATATATATATATATATATATATACGGTCTCATTCCTATCAGGCCATCCTTATATAATTTTATCAGGATATTGAATGTGAGCCACTCATTTATAAAAGTGATTTGACAAGTGCATACATACCAAGTCAAAGTATGTAAAACGAGTGGCTCACATTCAATGTCCTTATATAATTCTATCAGTGCATCCTCATAGGAAAATGTCCGTATATATATATATATATATATATATATATATAGATAGGGGTGTACCCAGGATTTTTTGTTGGGGTGGGTTAAAACAAACCTACAATTTTTTACAAGGAAATTTCATTAGTCGAAAAGCAAAGATACATTTATATAGAGAAACAGAATGAACATTATCCCTCAAGATGTATATACTAAACAAATTACATAAACTTTCGATAAAATAACATAATTTTTTGAAAAAAAAAAGTATAATTTTAAGCTCACCATTAGTCGACTAATCAGTGTGTCTAAAATTACAAAATTTGGGTATGTTTTAGTTTTTATAAGTATCACTTAAATTTATTTTATTTTATTTTATTTTTGAGGTGAAGGAATCAAACTCACAACTTTGTGGTGCTGGTATGAGGGGATTACCATCCGACCAACCTCATTTCATCAATAATGTTTCATTAGAAGTAATAAAATATGGAGTCAAAATTAGAAATAACAAGCTCAAAACCCTAACGTGTTAAATGGAAACCTATTAAAAATTAGGCTAATTGACACTGATGCCCCCTGAACTTGGTTGAATTTGCACCCTTACCCCCTATGCTTTTTTTTTTCCGTCATTAAACCCCCTAAACTTTCGTAAATTGGCAATCGCTGAAAGAATCTGCCCCTCTCACCAGGGGGCATCTGTGCCAATTAACCTAAAAATTAAGAAAATGTCCTCTGAGTGTAAGAACAGGGGATGCATTTTTTTTTTTCTTCAATTGTGATCAAAGATGGTTGATCACTTGATTATTATTTTATAATTTGAAATTTTAATTTTTAATTAACATTTAAGAGAAAGAAGAATTTAGATGTGTGGGTTTTGTAAAAACGAAAAAGTGTGGGACCGAAAATTAAAGCAGAGAGCCAGAGATTAGAGGACTAGAGGAGGGATGGTATGATGTGATGTGAGATGAGGTTTGATGGGTTTGCCAACCGTGTCTTTTTTAGAAAATATTTTTTTTTTTCAAAAAGTTGACCCCGAGGACCCCGAGCTAGCCCTCTAACATGTCCGCCCCTGTATATATATATATATAGTCTTTATATTATCAGTTCGTCCCGACATAAAATATATCAGGACGAAGAATGTGGATCATTGAAAAGTTTTGACAAATGCATACACTTTGAGTCAAAGTATGTAAATCTAATGATCCACATTTTCCGTCCTGGTATATTTTATATCAGAACGAATTGACAATAGAAAAAATGTATATATATATATATATATATATATAGTAAAACCTTGATAAATGAATATTCGATAAATTAATAACCACGCTTAAATAATAAAATCTTCCGGCCTCGACTTAGGCCTGTGTGCTAAATTAATAACCTCGCTAAATGTATAAGATAATATTTTTTTTTTGAAGTCCTTTAGGTCCTAACGAATATATAAATTAATAATTGATTAAATATATAAAAAATATAACATATAAAAATTTATAATACATATCACTAAACTTTTAACTTAACAACTTCCTTTAAAAAAAAAAAAAAAACTTAACAACTTCTATTTTCTCAATTTAAATCTTTCTTAAAATATGAATCTAAAGTCGTTTGTCTTTTTTTTGTACTGAAACCGAACTCAATCTGATCCTCAATTTTTTACAAATCATATGCCATATTTGGTATTTATTTATTTTTTTTTTCATTTTGTAGCAAGAAGTTATTTAATGTTACTACTGCTTCACATGCCTCTTTTGAAGAAACACTTGGTAAAACACTGCTGTCATCTGGATCATGATCATCGGTAAACATAGTCATTACCCTTTGAATAATTTCTTCAACAGTAGGGGATTCCATCACTATATCATTTTCACTAGGATAATTCAAAAGGTGGTCAACATCCATCATATTTCTATAGTGTAGACCATTTCAATAGTGTAGACCAGAAGTGGCTTCACATAATCCATTGATGCTTTCATCTTCACTAACTTGTGGTTCAGAAGCCATATCTTTATCTGAATAAATCGTGTAATGTCGAAAACAATTTGCAATGGTTGTTGTCTTCACATCAATGTTCCAGGCTGCATTAATAAATTTCATAGCATTCGATATGTTAATTTTTTCGGGATTTAATTCTCCTACCTCGTAGCCCTCCAAGATGCTAGAGTAGAAACGACATCGATAATGAATTTTTAGTGCTCGAATAATCTCATCATCGTATGGTTGAATCTTTGATGTTGCATTAGGAGGCAAGAAAAATAGTTCAACATTTGTCAAACCTTCAATAACCTTTGGATGGGCTGAGTAGGGCAATAACCTTTGAAAAATACTTATTAACTTCTATGAACACATGTATCTTGGTCGAAAATATGTACAATACATGTATAAGTAAATACATAAAACTTAAAAAAAAAAATAGTAAAAACATAAAACTCTTTTTAAATTAATAAATATTCATTTATTGATAAATTAATACTTTATTTATTTATAGATAAATAAATAAGCCCTCTAAAATAATAATTTTCCTTGGTCCCAACAATATTATTTTATTGGAGTTTTACTATATATATATATATATATATATATCTTGTTTTTCTTATACGACAACCATCTCTTGATTTATCATTGATCTTTAGATGTGGATAGCATGCAAGTTTTTTTTATAAAATTGTGAGAATCATATGACATTATAATTTTGAGTTTATAAAAATCGAATTGATTGTAATTTTTGAGTTTATAAAACCTGAATTGATTAGAATGTTCAGTAAGGGAGTTGACTGGTTTAAGTTTGTTATTGATGTGATTAATATTTGTTCGGTTTGGTGCACCTTGATACATTATTTATGTAAGATATGGTGTGGATTAGGCTATTACATATGTGTGAGCCTAGTTATAATCCTATTAGGATTATGGTTCCTTTTAGGGTTTTCATCCCATTAGGATTGTGAATCCTTTAAGGGTTAGGATTCAAGTAAGTAAATATATATAAGGGGTCACTACTCTCACTTATGTGTTATATTAGGTGATCTGAGTAGAGAGTAGAAGACTCTCTTATAACTTCGATGATTTCCGCTGCGCATTTATATGGATTATTTATAATGCTTACATAGCATGCACTTGAAAAATGACTATATAAAAAATACCAATATGAAGTAAAATTTATGATGGAATGATTATTATTATTATTATTATTATTTGAAACAGACTATATGTGAATTATTATCTCAGAATTTTATGTGAAATAAGTATACCTACTATATCTTTATGTCATATGAGCTGACAGGGGCATAGCTCAGCTGGTAGATTTGTAAGTTTGTGGCTTGGACAAATGACTCCTAGGTCAGCGGTTCGAATTCTACTAATGGCGAAAGTTTTCAAAAAAAATACCTGGTCCCGAATTAATAGATATTATAATATATATATATATATATATATAAATATATATATATCTTTATGTCATATGCTATCTTGAAAACAGAAATGGCTAGCGGGAATAACGAATGATTGATTTTGTATAATGGGTGATTGGGTCATTGGGTGGCATCTATTTAAATATTAGACACTGTCTTCTATCTGATTTATCTTTATTAAGGCAATATGATCTGCAGAGAGACACATTAGATTCAATAAAAGAAGATACGATCCACATTAATTTATTCGATCATCTTAAGATATATATTAAAAAGAATAAAAAATAAAACAGAAGAAAAGAAAAAACAAAAGCAAAGTAACGCACTTGCTCTAAAACAATAATCTAAAAAGGTACATAGACCTTAATAGAATATAAGGAAATATGAACTAAAAAGACATAAATTCTTTTTAAAAAGTTCTCAATTATTTTGGTCTGTTTTGGCATTTTAAGCTGTTCAATGATAGACTTGATCTGTTTCCATGAATTAAATTATCTTAGTCATTTCCATATTTCAATAAACCTGTAAATATATATGGTGCTCTAATCATCCCTGTGTCTGATATTGCCAGATTAAATAGGAGAGAAAATCCAAATTATTTTTACAATTTACAAAAGAAAAAAATAGGCACCCTTTATTACCAAATCATCCGTGTCTGATATTGCGAGATTAAATATATACGTTTGACTGATTTGTAGAATTGACATCTCCATATATACGTTCAGATTGGTACTGTGTCTAGCTATATCTTGAAAACAGAAATGGCTAGCTTGAATTCCCCCAATAACCTTCTTGTTCTTCTCTTCCTTGTTTTGTTAACTAAATCTTTCAATCCCAATGCTGAGAATTTCAGCATGGGTTGCATTGATAAGGAGAGGGAAGCTCTTCTTAATTCAAACAAGGTCTTAAAGATCCTTCAGGTCGGCTTTTTTCTTGGGACGTTGGTGTTGATTGCTGCAACTGGGTTGGTGTAGGCTGCGACAACCTGACAGGCCATGTTTCGAGGCTCGACCTAAGAAGTCAGTACTATTATATTGAAGAAAGTGAAGCAGCATATTACAATGTGTCCTGCTTGTTTGGTACGTTAAATCCTTCTTGCTTAACTTGACACATTTAAATTACTTGGACCTCAGCAGCAACAATTTCCGAGGATCATTCCCGGAGTTTATAGTTTCGCTCGGAAATTTGAGGTACCTTAACCTCTCCTTCACATCCTTATCCGGAATGGTTCCTTCTGATCTTGGAAATCTGTCAAACTTGCAGTACCTTGGTCTGGTTATGTACCCGTACTCGTACTCAGGCTTATGGGTCTCAGATTTAAACTGGCTGTCTAGTCTCTATTCCTTGCAATATCTTGATTTAAGCGGCTTGGACCTTAATGCATCAACTAATTGGCTGCAAGTTTTAAATATGCTTCCTTCACTTAGGGAATTGTATTTGTCTGCTTGTAAACTGAGTACTTTCCCTCAGTCTGTTCCATTTGTTAATTTTACATCACTTTCAGTCCTTGATCTCTCCTTCAACCATTTCCAGGGAATTCCAATTCCAAATTTTATAGGTTCACTCAAGAATCTGAGGCACCTTGACCTCTCAGATGCTTCCTTCATTGGAATGGTTCCCCCTAGTCTTGGAAATCTGTCAAACTTGCAATACCTTGATCTTAGTTTTCTCTCCATAAGGAGCTCAGCTTTAAACTGGCTCTCTGGTCTCTCTTCCTTGCAATACCTCAATTTACAAAGTGTGAACCTTAGTAAGGCAACTTGGCCTCAAGTTGTGAATATGCTTCCTATGCTTCGAGAGTTGTATTTAATCCATTGTGAACTTCATATTTTTCAGCATTCTTTTCCGTTCATTAATTTTACTTCACTTTCTGTCCTTGATCTCTCTTATAATAACTTCGGCTCTCCAATACTGAAATGGTTATTCAATATAAGTACCCTGAAGACCTTTGGGCTTTCTAGCTGTGAACTTTCAGGTTCCATTCCCAGGGTTATGTAGGAAAACCTGTGCAACTTGTGTAATTTAGATCTTTCATATAATGGTATCAGTGGTGAAATAACAGAGTTCATAGAGGCTTTGTCAGGATGCAATAACAATACCTTACTGACCTTAGAGTTTTCTTCAAATAAACTCGGTGGTAATATTCCTGTTTCCTTGGGGCATTTCAAATATTTGGAATATCTTAGACTACGCCGAAACTCGTTCATAGGAGCACTTCCAACCTCTAAAGGAAATTTGTCGCATTTGGTTAATCTCGACCTAGCATTTAACCAGATGAATGGGACAATTTCTGAAACTGTTGGACAACTTACAGATTTAGCGTATTTGGATCTGTCTGGGAACTCATGGGAAGGTGTGGTTGATAAGCCTATACAATCTGATGGATCTTTGGGAAATCCAATTGGTTTGGTGAGCTTCAACGAGTACAATTCAGGTGTCAAAGAAATCAGATGTCACTCTGTTTCTACACACCACAATCAGCAGGCATCACCATCTGATAGTCATACCATGACTAACCAAGATTGGTGGTTAGATTTCGGTTAAAGCTTTAGTTAGTTAACTAGGAAGCTTGGTTAATTAACCAAGGTTAGAATAACATAATGCTGATGTCATTCTAGATATTTTCTGAGAATTTAGAAATCACATTTTGTGTGTGCTAGCTCAGCTGGTGTATAAAAAGAAACTAAAGAGAAGATAATCATTTGATTCTCTCTCTCAAAAAACATAATAAAAACTCTCTGAAGTTTTTTTCTCTTCTCCATTAATGGAGTCCTTAGAAGCTTTTGTTTAGACTTAGTTTTTCTTTCAGAACTTTGATCAAAGACCTGATTGTTTGAATCAAATACTTTTACATTTTTTTCATGGTATCAGAGCTTCACTGACAAATGTCATGACAATTCAATCTCCAACAGCAAATCAGTTTTCTCAGACTCCTACTCCAACTCCGACGGCAACACAGACGTCAAGTCAAAGTCTCTCACGAGCTACAACACCTATGGAGTTTTCATCTGTCTCAAAATGCATGAACTACAATCTTCCGATCAAACTTGGCTAAGACAATCACCTGTACCGGAAGGCTCATGTATTAGCTTCTATTCAAGCTTTGGATTTAGAAGAATATGTTTGCGGAATGAATCAACCACGAAATAAGTATGTCTCAGTTGAAGTTAAAAATGAATCTGGTGAAACTATAGTTGAACAAAAGTTTCGTCAGGAATATACTAACTGGAAACGTATACATAAACTCCTTATAAGTTGGATTTACTCAACAATAAGTGAGAATCTCATATGACAAGTTATAGGATGTCAAACATCTAATGAAGTCTGGAATCGACTTGAGAGACTATATTCTCAGCAATCACTAGCTAAAACTGCTCAACTGAGACAACACCTTTAAGGAATTAAGAAAGGTGCTGATTCAGTTAATGACTTTGTCTTGAAAATTAAGAATCTAGGTGATGCATTGATGGCAGTTGGTGAGGAAATTAGAGAACGAGAGCTTGTTACAAGCTTAGTGAATGGTGTAGGTCACGAATTTGACTCAATTGTATCAGTGATTACTACTCAGAGGTGTATCTCTTTAGAGGATGCACAATTCATGTTGATGATGCATGAACAGAGAATTGAGCACCTTAATGCAGTCAATCAGATCACAGTTGGTCAAATTAATGCCAACTTTGTCTCAAACAACTCTCAAGGCCAAAGAGGCCAAAGGGATGGAGATTATCAAAACAACAACATAGGAGGCTTTCGTGGTAGAGGAGGCATAAATGGTCGTTTTGGTGGCAGATCAAGTGGAAGAATTCACTGTCAATTGTGCAACAAACCTAGCCATAGTGCATTGAATTGTTATCACCGCTATGATTGGGTCTTCCAAGGACCACCTCAACAACAACAACAACAACAACAACAACAACAACAACAGTAGCATCAGGCTTTCTATAATCATCAGCAACAACAGCTTCAGAATCTGGCACTCTATAACTGGTTTCACTATCAGCCTCAAAACTTCAATGAAAACCTCCTCAGTAGACAGTCTTTAACTGGATCCTCCTCAGATCAACTCAACTTCAATCAATCCTTGATAGAGCCTCAAGGAAACTTTAATCAGGCTCTCTATCACTAGAGCACAGCCTTTTTTGCTACATCTGAAACTATCATTGACCCTGCGTGGTACATGGACAGTGGTGTAACAAACCACATAACCTCAGATTTGAATAATCTCTCCTTGAAGAACAACTATATAGGTAATCATAAACTCATAGTAGGTAATGGAGAATAACTCTCTATATTTCACACTGGTAACACACTTGTTAAGGCTCACACACCACCATATAAGCTTTTACAACTCAAGAATATTTTACATGTGCCTCAATTGCCAAGAACTTGCTAAGTATCTCTAAATTCACCTATGATAATCAAGCATTTGCTGAGTTTTATGCTAACGAATGTGTGGTTAAGGACATCAAAACGAGGAAGGTTTTGCTTAGAGGAGCTCTTAAGGATGGCCTCTACTGTCTAAGTCTTGCTAAGGCGTCTCAAGCTGACCACACAAATTCTGTCACAGGACCTGTCAACAATTTTATACCAATTACTTGCAATTTTCAGCATGGAAATAATATTGGTCCTGGAACCGTGTATAGGTCCAGACCCAATGTTGCTTTTTCAGTCTCTTATTATACTGTAAACTCCTCTATTTGGCATGCCAAATTGGGACACCCTGCACCTTTGATATTGCAAAAGATGTTTAATAAGAAGTTTGTGGTTCCTCATTTCTGTGACTCGTGCAAGTTTGATAAGCTTCATAAATTGCCTTATTTGCATGTACATATCAGTGCCAAAGGCCCTTTAGACCTCATTTTCTCTGACGTTTGGGGACCAGCGCCAACTATCTCCACAGAAGGCTATTGCTATTATATTTCCTTCATTGATGCTCATATAAGGTTCACTTGGCTTTTTCTTTTAAAGCTGAAATCTGATGTTCTTAACGTCTTTATTAATTTTCAAAGGTGTGTGGAGTTGCAATTTGACAGGAAGATCAAAAATCTTCACAGTGACATAGGAGGTGAATTCACTGCTCTTGTCCCTCATCTTACAAAATGTGGCATTCAAATTAGGTACTCTTGTCCTCACACACCCCAACAAAACGGAGTGGCCGAGAGAAAGCATAGACATTTGGTGGAAACCGGCCTAACTCTTCTTGCTCATGCCAAACTCCCACTAAAATTTTGGTATGAGGCCTTTAGCACGGTGATCGGAACGATATATACACCTTTTGAGATCCCCATTTCTTGTCGTTTGCTTTCATTTTTGAGCGTTTTTATGAATATAATATGTTTTGTAAGCCTTGTATAGGTTCATTTTATTTTGAGAAGTCATTTTACGGGCCAAAACGCAGCACAAAAAGATGAAATAATTTTCATTGAAGATTTTCAGATTTCGTAAGACGTATCGCGAAAGGCAAAATTGCGTACTACGTTCAACCGTGAAAATCAACACAACACACACTGCCAACTCTCACGATTGGTGTCATAAGACGTACTGCGAGATTGGATGAAATCAACACACACTGCCAACTCTCGCGATTGGTGTCGTAAGACATATTGCGAAAGGCAAAATGGTGTACTGGGAGATTTGGCAGTGTGTCCAAATTGGTTTCGTCAGACAGTTTCGTTGAAGTGTACTATGAGACGTACTACGAGATGAAAACCACTGCTTGCTTTTCACCTTTGTTGGGACCCACTTTGACCTACCTATATAAACCACTTTACCAAATATTCTAAAGTGGTGCTTTATTAAATAAAAATCCCTAAAATCCCAAATCAACTCTCCACCTCTTTCTCGCCAAACACTAATTTCTTCCATCTTCTTCATCTAAATCATCTTCTCCACCAAATAAAGGAGAGACCTATACTACCATGAAGGTTCTTCCTCTATGGGAGTTCACCATATATCTCCACCACCCCTTTCTCACTTCATCCATCCATTTTGGACGAAATTTCAAGGAATTAGGAGCAATTTTGAGCTAGGAAAGCTATGGAGCAACTTTGGAGGATTGTCTTCAAGGGTTTGCTCTAATTTGCTCATTTCATTGTAATTTCTTGTATCTTTGATGTGTAACCTCGATTTGGGGAATTTTGTAAACCTACACTTGTGTTATATATATAGTTCACCAAGCTTCAATCTGCTTTATTTTCGTGGGGCTTCAAGAACTCAGCTTCTGACACCTCACTTTTCATCAGATTCTCAAGTACCAGCTTCATCTTTTTACTAGTATATGTTGATGATATCCTGGTTGCAGGAAACAGTCATTCACAAATTCAGCAGGTGCTCAACACTCTCCATCAAACCTTTGCTCTGAAAACTCTTGGCCCTGTGAATTATTTTCTTGGGTTTGAGGCCTTCCGAAATTCCTTTAGTTTGTTTCTAACTCTGGCCAAGTATACCTTAGATCTCCTTAAGAATACTAATATGGCTGATGCTAAAGTATGTAACACACCTATTGCTGCTGGAACCAAACTTTCCCTCACAGATGGCGTCCCTTTTTCAGACCCTACTCTCTATCGTAGCACCATTGGAGCTTTTCAATATCTGACTAATACCAGGCCTGACATTTCGTTTGTTGTTAACAAACTTAGTCAGTTTTTGGTAGCTCCCACTTTGGTGCATTGGCAAGCTTGTAAGCGTGCGATGCGTTATCTCAAAGGAGCACCTCATCTTGGCATTCGGTTCAAGCCTTCATCTTTGTTAGCTCTTGAATCCTTTGCTGACGCTAATTGGGCGAGTTGTGTTGATGATCATCGCTTAACAAGCGGCAATTGTGTTCTCTTGGGTGGTAATTTGGTATCTTGGAGCTCCAAGAAGCAAAGGGTTGTTGCTCGGTCGAGTACGGAGGCCGAATATCGTTCCATAGCATAGGTTACAACTGATATTCTATGGCTTTGCTCTCTGCTTGGTGAGCTACGCATACTTGTTTCTGGTCCATCTGTTCTGTGGTGCAATAATATTGGCGCAAATGCCTTAGCTCAGAATCCTGTCTTTCACCAGAGGACCAAGCATATTGATATTGACACACACTTCATACGTGAGAAAGTGATGTTTGGTGAAATCGATGTTCGTTACATTTCAACGGAGCATCAAGTGGTTGATATCATCACCAAAGGCTTCACACGTGCTCATTTTCAATTCCTCTGTAACAAACTGCAACTTGTGGCATCTCCCCAGTTCAGTTTGCGGGGGAATGATAAGCCTATACAATCTAATGGATCTTTTGGAAATCCAATTGGTTTGGTGAGCTTCAACGAGCACAATTCAGGTGTCAAAGAAATCAGATGTCACTCTGTTTCTACACACACAATCAGCAGGCATCACCATCTGATAGTCATACCATGACTAACCAAGACTGGCGGTTAAATTTCGGTTAAAGCTTTAGTTAGTTAACTAGGAAGCTTGGTTAATTAACCAAGGTTAGAATAACAGAATGTTGATGTCATTCTAGATATTTTCTGAGAATTTAGAAATCACGTTTTGTGTGTGTGTCAGCTCAGCTAGTTTATAAAAAGAAACTGAAGAGAAGATAATCATTCAATTCTCTCTCTCAGAAAACATAATAAAAACTCTCTGAAGTTTTTCTCTCTTCTCCATTAATGGAGTCCTTAGAAGCTTTTGCTTAGACTTAGTTTTTCTTTCAGAACTTTGATCAAACACCTGATTGCTTGAGTCAAAAACTTTTATATTCTTTTTGGTGGTCACTGAAAATCATTTACAGAATCTCACAAGATTAACATATCTTCAGTTATTATACACAAGCAAATCTTTGGTTTTCAATGTGAGATGCGATTGGATTGCTCTTTTCAGTCTAAGATACATTGCAATTAGTGATTGCCAATTGGGTCTTGCTTTTCCTTCATGGGTTAGAAATCTAATACATGTTCATACATTAATACTCTCAAACGTTGCCATTTCAGATGAAATACCTGATTGTTTTGGAGATCATTATTACCGCGTCTAGACTGGTTGGATCTTTCTAATAATCAATTGAGAGCAAAACTTCCCAGATCAATAAATGTTAACTTGTTGTATTAATTGATTTGAGTTCTTATCTTTTGGAGGGTTCAATTCCACTCTGGAAAAATGTAACAAGTCTATCTTTAAGGAACAATTCACTTAGTGGAGCAATTCCCTTAAACATTGGCCATGAAATGTCAGGATTGACAGATCTAGATCTTTCTAGAAACTTGGTAACTGGTAGCATTCCTGCATCTATGGGTAAGATGAGATATCTGCAGTTTCTTGACTTATCAAACAATTATCTATATGGAGAAATCCCTTCCAATTGGCACAATATAGAACGATTAAGGGATATAGACCTGTCGAGCAACAATTTCTCAGGAGGTATTCCAAGCTCTATATGCTCGTTACCTTCGCTTGTGTGGTTGAAACTGAGCAGGAACAATCTTTCGGAGGAGCTCTCTGTGTCCTTGCCGGATTGCAAAGGTTTGTTATTTCTTGATCTTGGAGAAAATAAGTTCTTTGGGACCTTACAGCCAATTGTAGAAAACCTATTCAATCTGTCATATTTAGGACTTCGAGCCAATAGGTTAACTGGAAACATTCCTGAACAGTTATGTCCGTTTCCTAATCTCCACATCTTGGACCTTGCCTGTAATAATTTTTCTGGTTATATTCCTAAATGTCTTGGTAACTTGGAAGCTTTGAAATTTATGGGCACTTACAATGAATCAAATCCAAACTTCGTTCAAAAAGATTTTCCCAACCATTTGGATGTGGTTTTGAAAGGAAGACAGAATGAATACACAAGGACAATTCCACTTCTTAAAGTCATTGATCTCTCAAGCAACAACTTGGCAGGAGAGATACCAGAAGAGATAACAAATCTCTCAGCTTTGAATTCCCTGAATCTATCATGGAACCAACTGACAGGGAAGATACCGGAGAATATTCAAAGCTTGCGACAACTGGAAACTCTTGATCTCTCAAGCAACCATCTTTCAGCCTCAATTCCTCCAAGCATGTCTTCTATGACTTTTCTGAATCAGTTGAATTTTTCATATAACAACCTATCAGGACCAATTCCAACAACCAATCAGTTCCAGACCTTCAATGATCCGTCCATTTACGAGGGTAACCCTTACCTTTGTGGTCCTCCATTGACAACCAACTGCTCATCAGGCCCCGGTGACACCAAAGACAAGAATGAAGAAGTGGAAGAAGATGAAGATAGGTCTGAAAAATTCTGGTTGTATATTGGCATGGCCCTGGGATTCATTGTAGGATTTTGGGCTGTTTGCGGCACTTTGATCATTAAAAGATCTTGGAGGCATGCTTATTTTGGGTTGGTTGAGGAAACGAAAGACAAGCTCCATGTGTTCATTGCAGTTCACATGGCTCGTTTCAAGAGGAAGGTAGCTAGACAGATGTTAGAAGACACAAATGTTCCCCAGAGAGAGGTTAGAGTACTGATCTTCTACTTCAATTTTGCATTCTTTTTTCTTTTTGATTCGTTTTTTGTTAAAATCTTACATGATTTGTTATATGGTCTCTGCAGTAATCTATATGGAGGGTGAATACAAGTTGAAGAACAGAGACAGGAGAGGAGATGAATTCATTGTCATTGGCTCATGTTGCTAGCATATGTATTTAAGATTGTAATAAGCTTTGTAATTTATCTTCTGCAATTGTGTTTTTTTATTGGATCGGAGTTGTTTCATTGCCGTAAACAGAGTCGGTTTTTGGTGTATGTGGACTTTTAATTGAAGATTCTGTCGAGAGGACAAAATGTGGTTTGGTTGGACTTGTACGTAACTATGTTTATATATCACTTAAACTCTCTCGAAAGAGCTCAATAATTAGTTGCTTTAATTATTATGTAAAAAATTGGGTTTACTCCTATCCATGGACCATGGATGTCAAAAATAGTTTAGCAGAGACAGACGTGCCAGTTTCAAGAGTAAGTAATGTACATAAATGCCCTCTAATGCTCAGACAATCTAATCGACTCTCCGGTCTCCACCCACTAATAGGGGTTTGGGCTCAATGTTAGAAAGACCCAACCCAGACCCGCTTCAGCCAACATATATGGGTTTGGTACCTAAAGCAAACCGCATATTTTGGAATCAATTAAAGATAATCGGATAGATGTAATATTACCTTTTACCCTGGTTGATATTTTTTAAAAAGAGGTGTTCGTACTTTTTGAACCACTTTCTTATTCATACCGTAGTGTGATCCATTTTAGAAACAATTTGACATAATTAAACAAACCTAATTTTAAATTAAAGTCATTGTACACAATAAGAAGCATAACTTCCATTTATTGCATAAAATATACAAATAAGGAAAGGACCCGACAAGTTTATTACAAATTCATCCATAAGGGATAGCATAAGCACTTGCCATGCACAAACAGAAAAACAACAACAATAATCTTCAAATGCGTTCAAACAAAACGCTTATTTTATAAAATACTACGAGCTTCCCATTAGACACCAGAGAGTTGAAGAACCTGTCAATCAATCATATTTTAAAGTAGAGTGTTAATTAAGCAGCTTGTGAAATTGTGAATGAAAACTAAAATAACATGACCACTCTGTATCATAATTTTAATTACCTTGTTAATTAGTAGAAGGTGTTACGTAGATACCCAATGCATCGAGGAAATCACCGGCACGTCCAAAGAAACCAACAATTTCTCCATTTTTCATAGGAATTTCAAAAGCGGAGCCAGTCGTAAGACCAAAGGGTCCATAAGTGGTCAAATTAGTATGAAAAGTTAGAGATTCAACGACGACAATCCCAAAATAATCAAGTGTGGTCCCACTTATCAAGCTCAAATATTCTCCCGATCCGTCGATTGAAATCTACATACATATTATTATCATTATATATATAAAAAAGAATAATAACTAAATAGACAACCAAAGCTTTATAAGACATATATATTGAAAATTATGTATTTACCTTATCACTCACACCGCCATTACCACCATGTCTACCAGAAGAAATAGTTTGTCCGGTTGCACCATTGAAGCTTTTGAAAGCGACGGAATCAACGACATCTCCATGACTGATAACTATCTCTATAATGGAACTATCGCTACCTGGGTTGTAGTCCCAAGCGACACCGCCTTGACCACCCCATGACCCTAGCTTAATGGTTCCCTGATCAAGCAAAAATATAAAATAAGTAATTGAATAATATATATGCTATAAATATAATCTAAGTTAGTGTAGCACAAACAAATACTAGCCTTGTTTGCCATTTGTTGAATATCGAAGAGTTTTGTAGAGCTAGCTGCTGTAATTTTTTTTCTTTCGAAAAGGTGAGAAGTTGCTGATTTTTGAATGAGTAAAGTTGGCTTTTCTTGTATGGTATTTATAGCAAACCAAGTCACCATATATGCATGTGCATTGCGTTTGCATGGCTAGTCTTGTTAATTGTTATTTTCTAAACAACGAGCTAGCCATTAAATTAATATAACATATGCGTGTTTGAATTATCATGATATGATACACCATCCAATACTGCTCGATAGTTAACAAGGACAAAAGGTTTGAGTTAGTCAGTTTTACAGGATGGATCCATATCAGACTCTCTCTCTCAATAAATAAATAAATATATATATATATATATATATTTAAATTCACTCGCACGTTTCTTTTAAAAATAAAAAAAAATCACACACAAACGTTTGAGTTAATTAACACATAGGACTTTGTTTTTCTTAAAAAAAATTATATTCACAGCTCACAGATATATTCGAATTTGGTCAATCTTCAAAACAAGCCGCCGGGAACTGTTCAGAAACTATAAATTAACAAAGGGAAGATCGGATAAGTCCTTCAAATGAGGATTTGAATTGAAATGCGAGTGTGACGACGAGGCTTCACGTGGTGGTCTGATCTATAATTAATATTGTGAATCATAGAGTGACCACTTTGACAAATATATGTTGCCATTCAAGCTAGCTCACCGTCTTTCTAATATTGTTCCTCATTTTAGTTAATGTTTTGGCTTGTCCTCTTAAATGTTTTGTAAGCTTGTGAGTTAAAATAATCTTATTGGTTGCATATATATCCCGTACATTTAGTCTGAATGGTCGTTCATTTTTCGCATTTGTGATAGGGTTTGGACTTTGGAGTTTTATGTATGTTTATAGGGTTTAGCTGCAATGCAGTATATGTATTGTTAATGGTTAGTTTTCGGTAGAAACTACTGGTAATGGTTTATTTTTTATTTTTATTTTTTCAAATCTTTGAATTTTGTGATCCATTGAATTAAAATTCAATCCTTAGTTGTCATTCCACTAACAATGCAGTAACTGTATTGTAGCTAGACCCTTGTTTATAAATTCACAAATAAAGTGTGAGAAAATCTATAGTCTGCAAGGTTTGGAGTCTTGTATATATTTACTAGCGTTCTAGTAATTGGCCGCCGTGAGGAAGACCTTCGGCCTTTCTAGACGGCTAGACTCGTAGGCGGGCTAGACAGAGTCAAAGCAGTTGACTTTGCCCAGTATTTATTTAATTATTATTTTTTTTTCAAAACGAAGCTGTTTTTGACTTGAATTGCATTGTTTTGACTAATTCGGCTTCACCGCTTGAGCGGTCTAAGCGCTAAGCGCCAGTTTTACAGTAGACTGACGCGTAACGCCTACTAGAACACTGATATTTACTTATAATTAATGATTGATTTCACAAAATCTAGAAAAACACTTAAACCCAATTGTGTCAGATTTGAAAATAAAAATAAAAATAATGTAATGATAATGATAATAATAATCATATAAACTATCTTACTATTGCACTAAGATGGTGCAATGATACAAATTTGCCGTGATTTCATGTATTAGAAGACCTTACTATTGCGTTAAGATTGGTGCAGCGATACGATTGAATTAGCCGTGATTTCCTGCGCTGCGGAAGACCTAGTGGCTGAGACCACCACGTGAAGCCTCGTCACCCATCAAACCCTAATTTCAAAGACTTATCCTCATGCATCATCTCTCTTCCTTTTTTAAATCATAGTTTGTGTACAAAACGGGCAGGCGGTGGCTTGTTTGAAACTATGGATATATATGTTCCAATTTGACACTAGTACGTAAGAGTCGAAAAATATGCGAATTATTATTATTTTTCTTATTTTCTTTTTATAATAGTCCAATGCTTTAACTAAAACGTGATCGTGATTTATAGAACATGTTAAGTTGTTAACCATTACGAAGAGAGAGCTGTATAAAACCAAATAATAATTAAATGAGTCCAGATATGTCCTGCTCCGAGTATTCAAAATTTGAATAAAATACATTCATATTAATCATCTCAATATACATAACTTATTATTATATTAACATGATTAGTAGTCAATAGTCATGAGGAATCTTATTTTATGTAAATTCAAACAAGTTAAAGATATATTAATTTAACAGCTAGCTAGCTCCTTGTTTTGATTATAACAAAGACTATCCATGCAATGCATGGCGACTTGATGGCTATAAATACCATACAAGAAAAGCCAACTTTACTCATTCAATCAAATCAGCTACTTTTTACAACTTTAATTTCGAAAGAGAAAAAAAAAAATAGCAGCAACTTTACAAACTCTTTGATATTCAACAAATGGCAAACCAGGCTCGTATATTTGTTTGTGTTATTTTTTTTACTCAGATTATATTTATAGCATATTCTTCAATTATTTATTTTTGATTATTTTTACTGCAGGGAACCATTAAGCTAGGGCCATGGGGTGGTGCTGGAGGGGTCGCTTGGGACTTTAATTCAGGTAGTGGTGCTGCAATTAAAGAGATAGTAATCAATCATGGGGACGTCGTCGATTCACTCACTTTCACGGCCATCGATCGTGTAACCGGAGAAATTCTGTCTACGGCTATATTTGGTGGTTTAGGTGGTCAACCTGACCAGGCAAGTATATATAAACAACGTTTTTAATCTTACTGTATAAGGTTTTGATTTTCTTACTATTATTATTATTTTTTTCTGAATTTATAATATTTATAATTTATATACAGATTTCAATCGACTGGCCTAGAGAATATTTGACCTCGATAACCGGGACTACAATTGTTTATCTCGAGACTCTTGTAGTTGAATCTCTAACTTTCTATACTAATTGGACCACTTACGGATCTTATGGTCAAACGAATGGCACTGCTTTTGAAATTCCTTTGGAAAATGCAGAAATTGTTGGTTGGACTACAATTGTTTATCTCGAGACTCTTGTAGTTGAATCTCTAACTTTCTATACTAATCGGACCACTTACGGACCTTATGGTCAAACGAATGGCACTGCTTTTGAAATTCCTTTGGAAAATGCAAAAATTGTTGGTTTCTTTGGACGATCCGGTGCTTTTGTTGATGCAATAGGTATCTATGTAACATATTTTGCTAATTAAGAAAGGTAATTAAAATTACGACCCCAGTGGTCATGTTATTTTAGTTTTCTTTCACAATATCATAAGCTGCTCAATTAACATTCTAATTTAAAATGTGATTGATTGACAGGTTCTTCAACTCTTCGGTGTCTTATGGGTGTTGGTGGAATGGGAATGTTGATGTCACTTGTGGTGCACCTCTGAGAGAGATTGTAACACTCAAAAAACGGAGAAGCTTTTACTTTATATCTCTCTTGAAATTTTCTTACACCACTCCACTGCTTTTACAACACAATTTGAGTCTATTTATATAGGGAACTGAGATGAGATTAAAGACAAACAAAAATAAATGCAAAACCAGCAAATTCAAACTGAAGTTGGGAGATGGCAGTTGGGAAGAAGGGAGTTGGGAGATGGTGGTTGATGAGTTTGGACAGTGGAGGTGGTCAACAATATCAGCTTCTAGAAGTCAGTTGAAGCTGCTGAAAGTGACTGGCTGGAGGCAAGTTTAATATTCAACATCCCCCCTTAAACTTGACTCTCCATGTTTCGTCATACCAAACATTGTCTTTAGTCTTTCAAACACATCATGTTTGAGCGGCTTGGTGAAAATGTCAGCAGCTTGATCATATGTCCTGCAAGAGACTAGTTCCACCTCTTTATTCTTCACATGCTCTATGATGAAATGATATCGCGTATCAATATGTTTGCTTCTTTCATGGAATACTGGATTCTTTGCTAGTGCAATCGCTGACCGATTGTCAATGTAGACCTCTGTGGGATTAACTTGTGGAAATCCTAAGTACTGCAACACATTCCTGATCCAGATACCATGACAAACAGCTGAGCAGGCAGCAACATACTCAGCTTCACATGATGACAATGTCACAATGACTTGCTTTTTGGATGACCATGTGAACGCTGTATCTCCCATAAAATACGTAAAACCTGTGGTGCTTTTACGTTCATCCAGATCTCTTCCCCAATCACTATCTGAATAGCCAATCAACCTGCAATCTTCACATTTGGTATATAAAATACCATCATTAAGAGTACCTTTTATGTACCTGAGTATCCTCTTTGCTGCATTCAGGTGAGACTGGTCAGGAGTCTCCATGTATCTGCTGACTAGTCCAACTCCATAGAGTATATCTGGCCTGGTACACGTCAAGTATCTCAGGCTTCCAACCAAGCTCTTGAAATAGGTTGGATCAACATCTCCCCTTTCATTCTTTCTTAACTATAATCCTGTTTCTACTGGAGTTGTGACAGGATTGCATTTTTCCATACCAAATCTTTTCAGAATTTCTTTTGCATAAATACTCTGAGAGATGAAGATACCTTTTTCGCTTTTCACAACTTCAATACCGAGAAAATGAGCCATTAGACCAATGTCAGTCATCTCAAATTCTTTCACCATCCTCCTCTTGAAATCTTCAAACATGGCTGGATTGTTGCCGGTGAAGATCAAGTCATCAACGTATAGGCATGCATATAACAAGCTTCCGTCAATCTCCTTCTTCATATATAGTGCATGCTCATACGGGCATTTCTCAAATCTGTTCTTTTGGAAGTAATCATCAATCCTCATATTCCATGCACGAGGCGCTTGCTTCAAACCATATAAGGCTTTCTTCAGTCTGCACACTTTATCTTCTTTTCCTTTCATCACATATCCAGGTGGTTGTTCCACATAGATTTCTTCTTCAAGAAAGCCATTCAGGAATGCTGACTTTACGTCAAGTTGGTAGATTTTCCAACTTTTCTGGGCTGCTAATGATATTAGCAATTGATGGTCTCTAGTCTGGCAACTGGCGCAAAGACTTCTCCGTAGTCAACTCCTTCCTTTTGTTTATAGCCTTTTGCTACAAGTCTTGCCTTGTATCTCTGGACTTCTCCTTTCACATTCCTTTAGGTTTTGTAGACCCATTTCACTCCGATAGCTTTCTTGCCTTTTGGGAGATTAGTCAACTCCCACTTCTTGTTCTTCTCAATGGATCGAATCTCATCATCCATTGCATTTCTCCATTTTCCTTCTTGGTTAGCCTCTTCAAAGCTAACTGGATCGCTTGTCATCAGCAGACAATACAGAGTAAGATCTTCTTCCACCTGTTCTGTATATTCATACAGATCTTCTAGACTGCGTGTTCCTCTAGGCCTCATATCTGAGAAATCACGATCAATTGGTAATGGAGTGTCATACCTTTGTGGTGAAGGGGAACCACGTTGAGGTGTTTGCTGATCTCTGGGTGTTTGTGTCTCTGTAGCCACTTCTCTTGTCTCTTCTTCAGGTATCAACTCCGCGTTTCTAGAAGCTTTAGTTTGATCCCAATTCCAGGATTCATTTTCTTCAAAAATGACATCTTTGCTGAAGATTACTTTCTTGGTGGTGGGGTTGTATAGCCAATAACCCATAGTTCTGTCACCGTATCCAACAAGGATACACTTCTCTCCTTTATCTTCAAGCTTGGTTCTTCTCGCTTCTGGGACTTTGATGTAGGCAATAGAGCCAAAAACTCTAAGGTGGCTGACACTTGGTTTGTGAGTTCTCCATGCTTCGTGCGGTGTCTTTGTATCAAGACTCTTTGTAGGACATCTGTTTTGTAGATATACCGCACACAAGACTGCTTCAGCCCAAAAACTTTTAGGCATGTTTTTATCCTTTAACATGCTTCTGGCCATGTTAAAGATTGTTCGATTCTTCCTTTCAGCTACACCGTTTAACTGAGGAGTATAAGCTGGTGTAAACTGATGTCTGATTCCTTGTTGCTTTAGGAACTCCTGGAAAGCACCTGCAGCATATTCTCCAGTTCTTCTACAGACATCGTCTCCAGATCTTTTGTTTCTTCCAGGGCCACCACTATAAAGTCAAACTTTGGATCCAATGATTGCAAAATTTTCTCCGAAATTCTCATGTCTTCGAGAGTTTCTCCATTTCTTCTTAGCTGATTTGCAACAACCATGACTCGTGTATAGAACTCTGCAATGGATTCATTAGATTTCATTCGTAAAGATTCGAACTCACCTCGTAGAGTTTGAAGACGGATCCTTTTCACTTTGTCAGCACCTTTGTAGGTCTTGTGAAGGGTGTCCCAGACTTCTTTCGACGACTTGGAGGAAGCTATGAGCTCGAACGTGGGTTCGTCTAGTCCTTGATAGATTATGGACTTTGCTTTACAATCCTTCTTTCGATCGGCTCTGAGAGTTGTTGTCTGAGCTTCTGTCATGGTTCCTTCAGCTTCTTTGGATGCGGGTTCTGTGTATCCATCTTCCACAATGTCCATAACATCTTGAGAACCTAGTAGGGCTCTCATTTGTATGCACCAATTGTCATAGTTGTCTTTGGTGAGTTTCGGGATGACAACTTGCGCGTTTTCGTTGGCCATCGAGCTTGAACTACTTAGAACACTGATCTAGAGTCTGAATTTGCAAAAAATGAGTGCACGGTTGCGTCTGGAATGGTCTAAAACCTTGGAAAACAGTCAGGGTTTGTCGGAAAACAGTCAGGGTTTGTCAAAAAACGAGTTCGGAAGTGTCTGAAACGGGCGGTCAAACTTTGTGACAAAAGTCAACCAAGATAACGGAATATTCCTTTTCTGACGAAATATTCCAGACGGACTAACGGCGTTAGTGACGTCAGCAGCACTCACGGACCGGGTCGGATAACCGGTTCGGATCAGGTGACGGGTCGGACCGGTTCGGGTCAGGTTACGGGTCGGACTTCGGGTCGAACCCTGAAAACCGGGCGAGGAAGATTACCGGCGCGTGACGGTGACGCTCCGGAAGGTTGGCTGCGTGTGGACGGCGCGTGGGTACACTCTCTAACTTCAAACGGCGCGTGACACCTCTCTTTAACTCCGATTTCGATGAAATTTTCACCGATGCACTCCTTGAGACGAGTAGAACACACTGGTATGCTCAAATTTATATTTTGAGCACTTTGATTTCTGGGCCAATTTGGTTTTGGCCTCTATTCTTCAAATTTCCGGCTCTCCTGGGCTCTGATACCACTGTTTGTGGAATGAGAATGTTGACATCACTTGTGGTGCACCTCTGAGAGAGATTGTAACACTCAAAAAACGGAGAAGCTTTTACTTTATATCTCTCTTGAAATTTTCTTACACCACTCCACTGCTTTTACAACACAATTTGAGTCCCTTTATATAGGGAACTGAGATGAGATTAAAGACAAACAAAAATAAATGCAAAACTAGCAAATTCAAACTGAAATTGGGAGATGGCAGTTGGGAAGAAGGGAGTTGGGAGATGGTGGTTGATGAGTTTGGACAGTGGAGGTGGTCAACAATATCAGCTTCTAGAAGTCAGTTGAAGCTGCTGAAAGTGACTAGCTGGAGGCAAGTTTAATATTCAACAATGGGAAGCTCATAGTATTTATAAAATAAGCATTCTGGTGTTTGTTTGGACGCATTTGGAGATTATTGTTGTTGTTTTTCTGTTTGTGGCAAGTGCATATATATGCCATCCTTTTGGATGAATTTGTAATAAACTTGCTGGGATCCTTTCATAATTATGTATTGTATCATTTATGAAATAAATGGAAGTTAAGCTTCTTATTGTGCCTAATGATTGTTTATATATATATATATATATATATACATAATTTTTGCAAGATGTGAATTTAAATGTATTATTAATATTCTCAGCTTGTGACAGTTTCCAGAATATATATTTGTTTATAGACCTCCTATGTCTGCAATATTTTTAGGAATGCAAAATATCGATCTCCATTAAAATCCTGATGATTAAATGTTTATAATCTTTTCAATCTATTTAAAGATTTGACTAATTGGCGAGATGAAGTTATATAAATCACTCTCAAGTCTCACCTAATATATTTTTTACAAAAATAAAATTAATATTATTTTAGGAAAGGGGGCCATGGGGATACGTCAAACATTTTTGAATTATCTTTTAAACAAAATAAAATAAATCACATATACGAAAATTACTTTTGGAATAATTTCAATGATAGAAAAATATAGACAGCTTTATCATATTTCAGTGGCATGTATACTCAAGGAAGTAATTGATTAGAAAATATATCATGCATGCAGACAAAAAAAAACCTCAATACTTGTGATTCAAACGTAATAATAATAGATTAATAGTACGTACTGATTCAATCCCACCAGCTATGTGAGAACGAAATCTCATTAACAAAACGTGAAGTTTACAATTTGTTTTGTAACCCTGAAAATCAATGCCCAAGTACACGCGATTTGCAGGTCAAACGCACATTTGGTTTTCATGTTAAATTAATCAATTAAATCATTTTTTTTCTTATTAATATTAGCACCTATATGCATACAAACTCTATAAAATTCAAATAATGATTATAAACAAGGCTTGTAGTTGTTTTTACGCCCAAAAGGTTTTTTTGCTGCAAATAAAATCGCGGAAAATGCACATCTAAGCACCTATTTTAGTTATATATAGACATATAGTACTACTGTAGCACATTTCTTTTCACGTTGCCTCGTCACCCTGGACGTTCAAATAGCCCTAATTTGAAGGACTTGTTCACACTTTTCTTTATTAAATCAATTATAGTTGCTGAACAACACCCAGTGGCTTGTTTTGAAACAGGATATAGGCTCGCAACTTGAGACTCGATATATATCATAAAAGTTGAAGATTGACCAAACTCTTGCGAACAATTATTTTCAAAAGTCCAATGCAATATTAATCAAAAAGTGTGTAAATTTAAAAATATGTTATAACGTGTGATGGATAGATATAGTTTGGTAGAAGTGACTAATAAATGAGTTCTGATAACTTTTGTCCTAATTATTGAAGATCCAAATTTTGAATAAAGACTGCAAGTTTATTCTATGAATATTACATTGATGGACAACTTATTATTCTTATGTCTTAAAGAATAAATAAATATACATATATTGTTTACTTTTTAAAAATGTTTATGTACATATTCACACCTTTTTTTAAAAAAAAAATTAAAATTTTTTTTTTTGAAGACTGATACAGATCGGATCCGTGTCTATAGAGACCTAGTTGTAATTTTTATAAGTAAATGTAATACTCAAACCTCATATTATAAATTTAAAAGGAAATGCATAACCATTTGAATAAATGGATATGATAATAATCACATATTTCTTAATTTATTAAAAAAGATAATATATATTTAAGGGCTCCGAATTAGAAGATATTAAAGATCCAAGAATTGAATAAAAACTTATATCTATCACGTCAATGCACAGATTTTTTTTTTTTTTTCCCTAAAATTTAGGGTATGCAGTATGCTAATTAAGCACATCACAGGTTTTATCCAGAGTCAGAGAGGGCGTGCGGGCCACTTTCAAATGGATAATTCTGATTTATGAATTATGATATGATTAGTCACGAGGAATATATCTTTTATATATATATATATATATATATATATATATATATTATGAAAATTCAAACACGTAAATGTTTGTACTGTATTATATTAATTTAATGGTTTTTTGTTTTGATAAAAAGAAAGACTAACCATGACCTCTTGCTAATGTGGTAGGGCTATTCTTGGGAATCCCCACCATCACGGTTCAAAGCCCTCTGTGTACATATATATATATATATATATATATATATATTTGGCTTGTCCCTTCTTGGCATTTTTTCCAAGTGAGGGTGCCCTTTCCACGACTTTTGGAGCTGTGTTCCGAACTATGTTTCCAAAGACTCATCTCGCGGGATCCCGATAGTAGTTGTAATATAAAATAAAATAAATAAATAAAAGATTAGTCATGCAACAATATTTGCATGGCTGCATGGTGGCTATAAATAACCTATAAGAAAGCCAACTTTTCTCATTCATATCAGAAACTTTTTATAACTTCTCCAAAAACGAGTATCAGAAACTTCACAAAAACTCTTAGAAAATCAAGCAAATGGAAAACCAGGCTCGTATAAATCTGTTGTAGATTAACTTGAATTTACAATCTACTATATATTGATTATATATTGTAAATTGTTGTAGATTAACTTGAATTTACAATCTACTATATATATTTACAAAAAAAAAAAAAATTGAAACTTACATATATTACAATTTTACAATTTACAACTTGTTAGGGTATGCACGTTTGAAATTGTTGCATCTTGAGAAATAATTATTACTTATTTCATAAATATCGAGACTGTAATCCATTTACAGGATTGTTATGTGTCTTGATATTATATATACCGTTGCTTAAATCTCGAAATTTACTGTAATAAACTAATAATAATTCAGAAAAATGAATCAATGTGTGTCCACATTATCAGCCGCTCAAGGAATGATAACAAATTTTCAATTGCGTGGGGCAAAAGAAAATTTTCTTGTAATTTTGTGTAGTTTGGTGGTCTACTTCTATAGTCCAATCACATCGGTAAACAACTAAAATGGGCTTTATTTGGGCCATTTTGCAAAGCCTCAAAAAATTTCACAATATGGATACGGTAAATCTTCAAAAACTAGGATACGGATACGGTAGGATACTTTAATTAAAATAATATATATTTATATTTTCTTAAAAATAATAATATATGAAAACATATTTGATAATTCATTCAAAATCAAATCATATTCGGAATTCAAATAAAACATGTCACATATCTATAGAAATCATAACAATGTAGTATATTACAGGATCTAAATAAAACATGTCACATAAGTTGTAACATATTATAAAATCCAAATAAAACATACGTCACATAAGTCATAACATATTATAAAATCTAAATAATACATAAAAAAAAAAACTTATAAAACATATTCTAAATTCCTATTTAACTTCACTATCATCATTCACATTATTAAATGATCTAGATAATTCGGTATCTAACTCTTGTTTATTAAGAGAAAAGTTTTCAATATCATGTATCCCGTTATTCTCCATGTCAATGGAATCAAAACCAAAATTTCTTTACAATTTAATTTTGACACCTAAATTTTTGAAATTATAATTTGACCACGTTTTATACTAAATTAATTATAATATTGCCCCAAAAGTATCCTTAATGTATCCGCTAAGTATCAGTTGGACAAACTTATGAAAAAGTCAACGGATACGCCATTTGGTGTATCGGATACGTATCCTGAAGTGTCTGTGGAGTATCTGAACCGAATACGAGTTCGATACGAGTTACCTCCATCAAATGGAGTATCCGTGATTCCTAGTTTTTAGCCCAAATGTGAAGTTCTAAATTACGTAGTCCTAATACTTCAAACAACTTTTCCAAAAGAGAAACCAAGTTAAAAACAAATCCTTAGAGCATCTTTAAGAGGGCTCCCTAAACCCCCTCCTTAGCTAAAATAGCTAGTGGGGATGGTTTTAGAGCACTCCAAAGGGGCTCCCTAAATGACTCCCTATTTTAGAGAACCATCAAGAGGCTCTCCAAATGTAGGGAGCCATTTCAAGCTCCCTATTTCTCTCTCTTATATATTTATTAATAATTTTAAGTTGATTTATCTTCTCTCTTTTATTTTTATAATTTAAAACAAAATAAATTTATTTATATTTTAAATTCAAAAAATATTAAAATATTAATGACTAGCTATAATAGAGATGATGATTGGAGTGAGTTGCTAGCTAAAATTGCTAAAATAGAGCTAAAATTTAGAGAGCATGGTTGGAGATACTCTAATTACACACTATTTTCTCATATATATATATATATATATATATATATATATAGCAAGAGATTAGAAACTCTATTTAATCACCCAGACACCAAATTCAATATCTCCAAGCCGAATGGTAATTGATCCGGCTATGATAATTGATGAATTTTGTGATATGAGTCCTCCTAGGGTCCCACTCAAATGCAATGGTAATGCATTTGTATCGTAAGTTATTTTTTATTTTCCTGTTATTTATTTTCGGATTACATTTTTATAGTATATTTATTTTGAAGGGTAAGGCCGGCGTCCATTTTGCACATTACCTTTTAGTAGAGTTGGTAGTACACATCCCTTCCACATAAGTGGTGAGGGGTTCAAATCTCACTATGCTTTTTTTTTTTTTACCAAAATTTTATTTTTTTGAAAAAAAATTCTTTTAAAAAAAAATCTGATCTCCAATAAACAAATTTTCTTTTAAAAGTTTTAATAAATAAATGGGTGCCATTAGGATAAATTTCCTATAAGGGCTATTTTGAAATGAATTATTATCTAATGATCATTTTGATAATGCACAATCAAATGAATATGAGTGGTCACTAGTGTAAATACCCTCTAACTAAAATCAATTGGGAATCAAATTCTGAAAATGGAATAGAATTCATTCCCCATTAATAAATGGGCTATAAATGAATAGATTTCGAACAATCGGCAGGAAACACTAGATTTTCTGAAGAGTGGCAGAGCCACACATTCCAGTAGACAAGCTATTAATAAGATGGACATAAAACTCAATAATTGGCATAACCCAAAAAGTAATACCTTCACGGTTATCCGCCTGGAATTTGACTGATGTGAAAACACAAATGGATACCGGGAATTCCCCCTTTCAAGTTTCAACTTGGGATTTTTTTTTCCTTCTTTTGTCCAAATCATAAATTTGTCATTCTTTCATCCCATCAAAATTTCTTCAAACTGTAGTCACTAGTAGCAAGGTTTTAAATGAGAAATTCTGAAACCTGTCATATGGGATTGATATTAGCCCAAAAATTAGGGGAGTAATGGAGTTAGGAATTAGGATTCTCGCCTGTTCTTCGATACTGGAACCTTGCCAGACTAGATGAGCACCACTATGAGGGTGTTTTTGCGGTTTAAACTTTATTAGACAATATTCTATAAATATATTGGATCAAAATATGTAGGAACGTGTTTTTGCCTCAAGTTTCCAAAGATTTGATCAGAGTCTAAAGTTGAATCAGCTTGACTTTGAATAATCAAAATTCGAAAAACAAAAAACATGCGTTACGCAACTGGAATTGATGCGAGTTCGTGTCGACACTGCATGGCTGGTGGCGCTGGTTGGAATTGGAGAATTGGTTCGTGTTTTAAATAGTTGAATGATACAGAGAAATTGTGTTTAGACTTTTGACATCTATATATACACTCAGATATTTGTTTGATAATGTCTATATACTATTTTGAGAACACAAATGGCTAGCCGGAATTTCATGTTCGGACTTGCTATACTTCTTGTCCTTGTTTTTTCAATGATCAGGCTGCAGCAAGGTCCAATCCCACTAGTGCTAAAAATTTTGACACGGGTTGTATTGCGAAGGAGAGGGAAGCTCTGCTTAAATTGAAGAAAGGTCTTATAGATTTTTCCGGTGATCGGCTTTCTTCTTGGGTTAGGTGACGATTGCTGCAACTGGGTTGGTGTCGGCTGCAGCAACCAGACAGGTCACGTTTTAAGCCTTCAACTCTCAGCCGTGGCTTACAACAACATTGGATCCTTGTTTACTTTACTTGACACAATTAAATTATTTGGATCTCAGATATAACTTTTTCCATGGAACTCGAATCCCAAAGTTCATAGGCTCCCTCGAGAATTTGAGGCACCTGGACTTCTTGCAAGCGTCCTTCACTGGATTGGTTCCCTCTACTCTTGGGAACATGTCAAACTTGGAATTGCTGGACCTCAGTACGTCCACGTCTAGTAAATTGCTTTTGGTCTCAGATTTGAAGTGGGGTTCTAGTCTCTCTTCTATGCAACGCCTCTTTTTAAGCGGCATAGACCTTAGTAATGCAAAAACTAGTTGGCTGCAAGTTGTAGATATGCTTCCTAGCTACTCTGTGGTCGTTGCAACTGTTGGACTGTGAACTTGATAATCTTCCTCAATCTCATCCATTTTTTATTTCTACTTCACTTTCCTTCCTTGATCTCTCTTATAACAACTTCAGATCTCCAATTGCTGAATGGTTCTTCATTATTATTACACTTAAACCCTCGGACTTAAGAAATGTGAACTTTCAGGTTCCATTTCCAAGTTTCCATGGGGAAATATATTATCCGGAACCATACGACCAATTGTAGAAAACCTATCCAATGTGTCATATATATAGGACTTCGATCCAACATGTTGATTGGTGAAATTCCTGAACAATTTTGTCAATTGACTCAATTCTCTAATCTCCACATATTGAACCTAGCATATAATAATGGGAAATATTATCTGTTTTTCCCGTTTGTCTTTCCCACTCATTGTTTGACATGTGTATATTTTTTCATTTAATTTAAAGCTCACTTTTTGCTACAAAGTTTGTTTACGTCTTTACCCTTTATTAATGAAATGATAGAAGCAGTCATCATAGGTAAAGATGTAAACAAACTTTGTAGCAAAAAGTGAGAACTTTCGATTAAATGAAAAAATATACATGTGTCAAACAATGAATCCGAAAGGCAAATGGAAAAGGTAGATAGCAATCCCCTATAATAATTTAATTGGCTTCACCCCTAGCTAGTAGCTACCCCAGGTGTCTGGGGAATTTAAAAGCTTTGAAATTTATGGTCACCTTCACTGGATTGAAATACAAATACTGGTTTCATTCATTTTTTTTTGTGCACTTGGAGATGGTTGGGAAAGGAAGACAGAAAAAATATATGAAGATAATTCCAATAATATAATTAATGTAAAACCAGCTGTCAGGAATATTGATACCGGAGAACCAAGAATTGGAGCATCTGGAATCTCTTGACCTCTCATGTAACCATTTGACAGGCCCAATCCCTCCAAGTAGGGAATTTTGACGGAAAGTGTGATACTAATGCTCATTCCATCCAATGACTGACATTTTGATAAATAAGGGAATGATATTAATTTATTTTAGATGTTTTTTAGAAATTAATTTTTCTTTTGTTTTTTTAAATGAATAATTATATTTAGTGTGTATATATTCGTATAGCATTCCTCCATGCAATTACTGAAATTTCAGGAATTAATTTTTCTTGACTTATCAGGCAATTATTTGTCTGGAGCAATCCCTTCAAATTGGCACAGTTTGAAAGAATTAAGTTATATGGAACTATCAAACAATAGTTTCTCAGGAGGTATACCTGTTAGAGAAACTAATGTGGCTCAATATGCTCGTCACAAGAAGGCCAGTTGATGATGATAAGAACGATCAGGTGTGCAAGAGCTCACTACCTTACACTGGTCTTGCTATATATGTGTATAACCAGTGATCATTCCCATCAACAAAGCAGAGGAATTTTGAGCAGACTTAAAATTTCAAAATCTCAAAATTTCTTGTTTGTTCACATAGGACTTTCATCGAATTCCTTACACCCAAAAATACGCAATAAGACATGAGTTACGCAACTATATATACAAAAACATGCGTTACACAACTGGAATTGATGCGAGTTGTGTGTCGAATCTGCATGGCTGGTGGTGTGGGAATGGCGAATTAGGGACTTCGTCATTAAAACAGATCAATGTGTTTTGACTTTTGACATCAATTTTCCTCCTAATTAGTCTAGATCGGTGAATTATCGTGGGTTGCCTATCTTTCAATAAAATCATATGGTGAGTACATGCACAAAACATGAGTCTGTTTCCTGTTCATATTATTAATAACTAATTGGCATCTATATATACATTCAGATATTTGTTTAATGATGTCTATAACTCTACATAATATTTTGTAAGCACAAATGTCTAACGGGAATTCGATGTTCGGACTTGCTATTCTTCTTGTCCTTGTTTTGTTCACTGAGGCTGAAGCATGGTCCAATTCCAGTGGTGCTAAAACTTTCGACAGAGGTTGTATTGAGAAGGAGAGGGAAGCTCTGCTTAAATTCAAGAAAGGTCTAATAGATCTTTCCGGTGATCGGCTTTCTTCTTGGGTTGGTGATGATTGCTGCAACTGGGTTGGTGTCGAATGCAGCAACCAGACAGGCCACGTTTTAAGCCTTCAGCTCTCAGCCGCGGATTACAAAAATGAATCCTGGAAGCTACGTGGTACGTTGGATCCTTCTTTACTTAACTTGACACGTTTAAATTATTTAGACCTCAACTATAACTTTTTCCATGGAACTCCAATCCCAAAGTTCATAGGCTCCCTCAAGAATTTGAGGACCCTGGACTTCTATCTAGCGTCCTTCACTGGATCGGTTCCCTCTACTCTAGGAAACCTGTCAAACTTGGAATACCTGGACCTCTCTACGGCTAACCCATCTAATTCTAAATTGCTTAGGGTCTCAGATTTGAACTGGGTTTCTAGTCTCTCTTCTTTGCGACACCTCAGTTTAAGCGGCGCAGACCTCATGAGTAATGCAATAACTAGTTGGCCGCAAGTTGTAGATATGCTTCCTACTCTGGGGTTGTTGGACTTGTCTGACTGTGAACTTGATAATTTTCCTCAATCTAATCCATTTGTTAATACTACATCACTTTCCTTCCTTGATCTCTCTTATAACAACTTCAAATCTCCAATTCCTGAATGGTTCTTCAATATTACCACACTTACAAACCTTGGACTTAAAAAATGTAGACTTCCAGGTTCCATTTCCGGGGCTCCATGGGGAAACCTGCCCGACTTGTGGTATTTAGATTTGAGTTCAAATAAGCTGGGTGGTAATTTAGATGATTCTCTGGGTTACTTGGGGAATTTGGAATTCCTTCTACTCAGTGACAACTCAATCGTAGGTCCACTTCCAACATTTATAGGAAATTTGTGTTGAATATTAAACTTGCCTCCAGCCAGTTACTTTCAGCAGCTTCAACTGACTTCTAGAAGCTGATATTGTTGACCACCTCCACCATCCAAACTCAACAACAACCATCTCCCAACTCCCTTCTTCCCAACTGCCATCTCCCAACTTCAGTTTGAATTTGCTGGTTTTGCATTTATTTTTGTTTGTCTTTAATCTCATCTCAGTTCCCTATATAAAGGGACTCAGATTGTGTTGTAAAAGTAGTGGAGTGGTGTAAGAAAATTTCAAGAGAGAAATAAAGTAAAAGCTTCTCCGTTTTTTTAGTGTTACAATCTCTCTCAGAGGTGCACCACAAGTGACCTCAACATTCCCATTCCACCAACAGTGGTATCAGAGCCCAGGAGAGCCGGAAACTTGAAGAACAGAGGCCAAAACCAAATTGGCCAGAAATCAAAGTGCTCAAAATATAAATTTGAGCATACCAGTGTGTTCTACTCGTCTCAAGGAGTGCATCGGTGAAAATTTCATCGAAATCGGAGTTAAAGAGAGGTGTCACGCGCCGTTTGAAGTTAGAGAGTGTACCCACGCGCCGTCCACGCGCAGCCAACCTTCCGGAGCGTCACCGTCACGCGCCGGTAATCTTCCTCGCCCGGTTTTCAGGGTTCGACCCGAAGTCCGACCCGTAACCTGACCCGAACCGGTCCGACCCGTCACCTGATCCGAACCGGTTATCCGACCCGGTCCGTGAGTGCTGCTGACGTCACTAACGCCGTTAGTCCGTCTGGAATATTCCGTCAGAAAAGGAATATTCCGTTATCTTGGTTGACTTTTGTCAAAAAGTTTGACCGCCCGTTTCGAACGCTTCCGAACTCGTTTTTTGACAAACCCGGACTGTTTTCCAAGGTTTTAGACCATTTCGGACACAACCGTGCACTCATTTTTTGCAAATTCAGACTCTAGATCAGTGTTCTAAGTAGTTCAAGCTCGATGGCCAACGGAAACGCGCAAGTTGTCATCCCGAAACTCACCAAAGACAACTATGACAATTGGTGCACAAATGAGAGCCCTACTAGGTTCTGAAGATGTTATAGACATTGTGGAAGATGGATACATAGAACCTGCATCCAAAGAAGCTGAAGGAACCATGACAGAAGCTCAGACAACAACTCTCAGAGCCGATCGAAAGAAGGATTTTAAAGCTAAGTCCATAATCTATCAAGGACTAGATGAACCCACATTCGAGCTTATAGCTTCCTCCAAGTCATCGAAAAAAGTCTGGGACACCCTTCACAAGACCTACAAAGGTGCTGACAAAGTGAAAATGATCCATCTTCAAACTCTACGAGGTGAGTTCGAATCTTTACGAATGAAATCTAATGAATCCATTGCAGAGTTCTATACACGAGTCATGGTTGTTGCAAATTAGCTAAGAAGAAATGGAGAAAATCTCGAAGACATGAGAATTTCGGAGAAAATTTTACGATCATTGGATCCAAAGTTTGACTTTATAGTGGTGGCCCTGGAAGAAACAAAAGATCTGGAGACGATGTCTGTAGAAGAACTGGTGGGTTCATTGCAAGCCCATGAGCAGAAAGTCACAAGAAGAAGTGACGACAAAGTATTGGAGCAAGCTCTCCAGTCAAAGTTATCCCTCCTTGTAAAAAGATATGAGCAAGGGGGGACCTCACACCAAGGAAGAGAACGAGGTAGAGGATCTCGTGGAAGAGGTTCTGGAAATGCTGAAACCAAAGGTAGAGGCAGAGGAGGAAGAGACGCAAGTAGAGGAGGACGTGGACAACAAAACCATGTCTCACGAGGACGAGGACGAGGAAGAAGAGGCGGTTACAACTACCGTCCGAACGTTAACAAAAGAAACGTTCAATGCTATAATTGCCACAAATATAGGCATTATAGCAACGAGTGCAGAGGTATCCCAAATGAAGTAAATGAAAGTTCTAACTTTGCAGAGAAAGAGCAGGTTGAAGGAGAATCGTTGATGCTAATGGCACACAACTCAACCTATCAAAATCAAGATGTGTGGTTTCTTAACTCTGGAGCCAGCAACCATATGACTGGCAGAAAAGACTTGTTCACTGAACTTGATGAGAAAGTTCATGGAGAAATCTCATTTGGTGACCTCTCTAAAATCTCTGTCCAAGGAAGAGGAGATGTCATGATAAAGCAGAAGAATGGAGATCATGCTTTCATCTCCAATGTTTATTATGTTCCAGACATGAAGACAAACATCCTAAGTCTCGGACAACTCTTGGAGAAAGGCTATCACATTAGTCTTCAAAATATGCAACTCACCATCACAGATGCTCGAGAAAAGCTGGTTACTCGAGTCCAGATGACGAAGAATAAGATGTTTCCTCTCGCAATTCATCATGATACGCCAAAGTGTCTGACAGCCGTCATCAAAAACAAAGACTGGTTGTGGCATCTCAGGTATGGACATCTCAATTTTGAAAGTTTAAAGCAACTGGGAAGTAAGAAGATGGTGAAAGGATTGCCAAATATCCATCACCCAAATGAGATGTGTGAAAGTTGTGTTCTTAGCAAACAACACAGAAATAGCTTCAGAAAGGAGGCAAATTGGAGAGCAACCATGCCACTTGAGCTCGTTCACACAGATGTGTGTGGTCCATTAACGCCAGTATCAAATGGACAGAATCAATACTTCCTTACATTCATTGACGACTACAGCAGGAAGACATGGGTCTATTTTCTAAAAAGGAAGTCTGAAGTGTTTGGCTACTTCAAAGAGTTCAAAACTCATGTGGAGAAGCAAAGTGACTATCATATCAAAGCATTGAGATCAGATCAAGGTGGAGAATACACTGCAGGTGCTTTCCAGGAGTTCCTAAAGCAACAAGGAATCAGACATCAGTTTACACCAGCTTATACTCCTCAGTTAAACGGTGTAGCTGAAAGGAAGAATCAAATAATCCTTAACATGGCCAGAAGCATGTTAAAGGATAAAAACATGCCTAAAAGTTTTGGGCTGAAGCAGTCTTGTGTGCGGTATATCTACAAAACAGATGTCCTACGAAGAGTCTTGATACAAAGACACCGCACGAAGCATGGAGCACTCACAAACCAAGTGTCAGCCACCTTAGAGTTTTTGGCTCTATTGCCTACATCAAAGTCCCAGAAGCGAGAAGAACCAAGCTTGAAGATAAAGGAGAGAAGCATCCTTGTTGATACAAGGATAGAATCAAGGGTTATCACATATAACTTACCACCAAGAAAGCACTAAGAGAGATGTCATTTTTGAAGAAAATGGAATCCCTAACGGATCAAACCAAAGCTTCCTAAACGCAGTTGGATACTCCCATATAAGAGACAAGAGAAAGTACACAGACACAAACACCTGTAGATCAGCAAACACCCGAACGTGGTTCCCCTTCACCACAAAGGTATGACACTCCATTATCAATTGATCGTGTCTCGGACATGAGGCTCTGTGAGGGAACACCACGAAGATCCGTATGAATAAGGGCTATCAATAAGAGTGTTGATCTTAATTTCATATTGTCAAGATGACAAGGGATCCAGCTTAGTCACAGGCTAACCAGTTAAGGAAAATGGAGAAGTGCAATGGATGATGAGATTCGATCCATTAAGAAGAACAAGACGTGGGAGTTGACTAATCTCCCAAAAGGCAGGAAAGCTATCGGAGTGAAATGGGTCTACAAAACCAAAAGGAATGCGAAAGGAGAAGTCCAGAGATACAAGGCAAGACTTGTAGCAAAAGGCTATAAACAAAAGGAAGGAGTTGACTACGGAGAAGTCTTTGCGCCAGTTGCCAGACTAGAGACCATCAGATTGCTAATATCATTAGTAGCCCAGAAAAGTTGGAAAATCTACCAACTTGACGTAAAGTCAGCATTCCTGAATGGCTTTCTTGAAGAAGAAATCTATGTGGAACAACCACCTGGATATGTGAAGAAAGGAAAAGAAGATAAAGTGTGCAGACTGAAGAAAGCCTTATATGGTTTGAAGCAAACGCCTCGTGCATGGAATATGAGGATTGATGATTACTTCCAAAAGAACAGATTTGAGAAATGTCCATATGAGCATGCACTATATATGAAGAAGGAGACTGACGGAAGCTTGTTATATGCATGCCTATACGTTGATGACTTGATCTTCACCGGCAACAATCCAGCCATGTTTGAAGATTTCAAGAGGAGGATGGTGAAAGAATTTGAGATGACTGACATTGGTCTAATGGCTCATTTTCTCGGTATTGAAGTTGTGCAAAGCGAAAAAGGTATCTTCATCTCTCAGAGTATCTATGCAAAAGAAATTCTGAAAAGATTTGGTATGGAAAAAT
Organism: Acer negundo; assembly: GCA_035582765.1. Classification (NCBI taxonomy): domain Eukaryota; kingdom Viridiplantae; phylum Streptophyta; class Magnoliopsida; order Sapindales; family Sapindaceae; genus Acer; species Acer negundo. The sequence goes on from CM069239.1 coordinate 3,031,237, forward strand.
GCAATCCTGTCACAACTCCAGTAGAAACAGGATTAGAGTATAGAAAGAATGAAAGGGGAGATGCTGATCCAACCTATTTCAAAGAGCTTGCTGGTGCCCTGAGATACTTGACGGCACTGCGCGATATACCCACAGTCAACGAATGCAAATATACATGGAGACTCCCGACCTCGCCTCACCCGAATTAAATATATATACCGTACATAAAAGCGCATCATTGATGATGATGGTATTTTATATACCAAATGTGAAGATTGCAGGTTGATTGGCTATTCAGATAGTGATTGGGGAAGAGATCTGGATGAACGTAAAAGCACCACAAGTTTTACGTATTTTATGGGAGATACAGCATTCACATGGTCATCCAAAAAGCAAGCCATTGTGACATTGTCATCATGTGAAGCTAAGTATGTTGCTGTCTGCTCAGCTATTTGTCATGGTATCTGGATCAGGAATGTGTTGCAGCACTTAGGATTTCCACAAGTTAATCCCACAGAGGTCTACATTGACAATCAGTCAGCGATTGTACTAGCAAAGAATCCAATATTCCATGAAAGAAGCAAACATATTGATACGCGGTATCATTTCATCAGAGAGCATGTGAAGAATAAAGAGGTGGAACTAGTCTCTTGCAGGACATATGATCAAGCTGCTGATATTTTCACCAAGCCGCTCAAACATGATGTGTTTGAAAGACTAAAGACAATGCTTGGTATGACGAAACATGGAGAGTCAAGTTTAAGGGGGGATGTTGAATGTTAAACTTGCCACCAATCAGCCACCCTCCAGCAAAACCACTTCTAGAAGCCAACATTGTTGACTCTCCTCCACCGTCCAAACTCATCAACAACCATCTCCCAACTCCCTTCTTCCCAACTGCCATCTCCCAACTTCAGTTTGAATTTGCTGGTTTTGCATTTATTTTGTTTGTCTTTAATCTCATCTCAGTTCCCTATATAAAGGGACTCAGATTGTGTTGTAAAAGCAGTGGAGTGGTGAAAGAAAATTTCAAGAGAGAAATAAAGTAAAAGCTTCTCCGTTTTTTAGTGTTACAATCTCTCTCAGAGGTGCACCACAAGTGACCTCAACATTCCCATTCCACCAACAATTTGTTGCTTTTGGGAGTACTAGACCTATCTTTGAACATGATCAACGAGACAATTCCTGAAAGCTTAGGGAAACCTGCTAATTTGATCCCCATCTCTTTGAAAAACAACGCAATTAGCGGACAGATCCCTTTAAACATCGGCCATGAAATAACGAAAATGGATTTTCTAGAACTTTCTGGAAACCTACTAAGCGGTAGCATTCCTCCATCCATGACTGAAATGAAGGAATTAATTTTTCTCGACTTATCAAGCAATTCTTTGTCTGAAGCAATCCCTTCAAAATGGTAGAGTCTGAAACTATTAACGTATATGGACCTATCAAACAATAGTTTCTCTGGAGGTATACCAAGCTCCATCTGCTCAATGCCTTCACTTCAATGGTTGAAACTGGGTAATAACAATCTCTCGGAGGAGCTCAATAAAGAAGTGCTTTGGAGCAAGCAACGTTGAAGAATAACTACAGGAGGGAAGATGAATTCATGTTCATCGGTCATGCTCCTCCAATTAATTCATATTTTCTTTTTTTCATTTTCCCCTTTTATGCATTGTGCCTCACTGCCTTGTGTTGTACTATTGTGTGGTGACTCCAGTATTAATTACTACTGAGTTCAAGTTGTTACATTTCTGTGTATCAAAGATTGTAATAGTTTTTTGTCATTCGCATGCTTTAAAGCTGTGTCTTCAATCGTGTACTTAGTAATTTATTAATTAACTTATTTTCGCTTATTTTCAAGTTTATAGTTCATTTCACCACGTCGATCAGAAACCCGAAGACAAGTTCTCAATTATTTCTATAGGTCCTGTATTTTTAAGTCGTTCAATGATAGAATGCAAACAGATAATTAATGAATTGTCCAATAGCATTTTTAATATCATATATCTAAAGAATTGAAAATATGAATAAAAATTTTATATTTATATTTTCATATTTTCAAGATACAATAAAATTTATATATCTATATTAAATGAATAAATATCAATTTTCTTGATTAGACTATAGAGAAGTACTTAATTACTAGATTTGCTTCTAAATACCTTCATTATTTGCTTGATGTGAAAACACAAATTGCTTCTGCGAATTCCCCCTTTCAACTTGGGATTTTTCTTTTAATAGTTTTGTCCAATTCATAATTTTTGACTTCTTTCATCCCATCAAAATATCTTCAAATTAAACTGGTTTTCTTTTGAAGTGCCAACCTAGTTAGGATGCTAGAAGTTTTCCTTGATACTTTTCCCCTCTTGTTGGATTTCGAACCACTTTCTTAATTATTCATACCGTAGTGTGATCCATTTTGGAAACAATCTGACATAATTAAACAAACCTAATTTGAAAATAAAGTTATTGTACACAATAAGAAGCATTTACTTCCATTTATTCCATAAAAGATACAAATAAGGAAAGGACCCCGACAAGTTTATTATAAATTCATCCATAAGGGATGGCATAAGCACTTGCCATGCACAAACAGAAAAACAACAACAATAATCTTCAATTGCGTTCAAACAAAACGCATATTTTATAAAATACTACGAGCTTCCCATTAGACACCAGAGAGTTGAAGAACCTGCCAATCAATCATATTTTTAAGTAGAATGTTAATTAAGCAGTTTGTGAAATTGTGAATGAAAACTAAAATAACATGACCACTCTGTATCATAATTTTAATTACCTTGTTTAATTAGTAGAAGGTGTTACGTAGATACCCAATGCATCGAGGAAATCACCAGCACGTCCAAAGAAACCAACAATTTCCCCATTTTCCATAGGAATTTCAAAAGCTGAGCCAGTCGTGAGACCAAAGGGTCCGTAAGTGGTCAAATTAGTATGAAAAGTTAGAGATTCAACGACAACAATCCCAAAATAATCAAGTGTGGTCCCACTTATCAAGCTCAAATATTCTCCCGATCCGTCGATTGAAATCTACATACATATTATTATCATTATATATATATAAAAGAATAATAACTAAATAGACAACCAAAGCTTTATAAGACATATATATTGAAAATTATGTATATACCTTATCACTCACACCGCCATTACCACCATGTCTACCAGAAGAAATAGTTTGTCCGGTTGCACCATTGAAGCTTTTGAAAGCGACGGAATCGACGACATCTCCATGACTGATAACTATCTCTATAATGGAACTATCGCTACCTGGGTTGTAGTCCCAAGCGACACCGCCTTGACCACCCCATGACCCTAGCTTAATGGTTCCCTGATCAAGCAAAAATATAAAATAAGTAATTGAATAATATATATGCTATAAATATAATCTAAGTTAGTGTAGCACAAACAAATACTAGCCTTATTTGCCATTTGTTGAATATCAAAGAGTTTGTAGAGCTAGCTGCTGTAATTATTTTTCTTTCGAAAAGGTGTGAAGTAGCTGATTTTTGAATGAGTAAAGTTGGCTTTTCTTGTATGGTATTTATAGCCAACCAAGTCACCATATATGCATGTGCATTGCGTTTTCATGGCTAGTCTTGTTAATTGCTGTTTTCTAAACAACGAGCTAGCCATTAGATTAATATAACATTTGCGTGTTTGAATTATCATGATATGATACACCATCCAATATTGCTCGATAGTCAACAAGGACAAAAGGTTTGAGTTAGTCGGTTTTACAGGATAGATCCATATCAGTCTCTCTCTCTCTCTCTCTCTCTCTCTCTCTCTCTCTCTCTCTCTCTCAATATATATATATATATATATTTAAATTCACTCACACGTTTCTTTTTTTAAAAAAAAGCACAGACAAACGTTTGAGTTAATTAACGCATAGGACTTTTTTTTTCTTAAAAAAAATTTATATTCATAGCTCACGGATATATTCGAATTTGGTCAATCTTCAAAACAAGCCGCCGGGAACTGTTCAGAAACTATAAATTAATAAAAGGAAGATCGGATAAGTCCTTCAAATGAGGATTTGAATTGAAATGCGAGTGTAACGACGAGGCTTCACGTGGTGGTCTGACCTATGATTAATATTGTGAATCATAGAGTGACCACTTTGACAAATATATGTTGCCATTCAAGCAAGCTCACCGTCTTTCTAATAATATTGTTCCTCATTTTAGTTAATGTTTTGGCTTGTCCTCTTAAATGTTTTGTAAGCTTGTGAGTTAAAATAATCTTATTAGTCTGAATGGTCGTTCATTTTTCGCATTTGTGATAGGGTTTGGACTTTGGAGTTTTATATATTTGTTTATAGGGTTTAGCTATAATATAGTAAATGTATTGTTAATAGGTAGTTTTCAGTAGAAACTATTTGTAATAGTTTATTTATTTATTTTTATTTTCAAATCTTTGAATTGTGTGGACCATTGAATCAAAACTCAATGCTTAGTTTTCACTCCACTAACAATGCAGTACCGGTATTATAGCAAGACCCTTGTTTATAAATTCACAAATAAAGTGTGATAAAATCCATATTCTGCAAGGTTTGGAGTCTTGTATATATTTACCGGTGTTTTAGTAATCGGCCGCCGCAAGGAAGACCTTCAGCCTTTCTAGATGGCTAGGCTCCTAGGCGGGCTAGGTGGATTCGAAGCCGTTGACTTCATCCGGTATTTATTTATTTTTTTTTTTTTTTTTTCAAAACGAAGCTGTTTTGGACTAAAATTGCATCGTTTTGACTAATTCGGCTTCACCACCTAAACGGTCTAGGCGCTAAGCGTCGGTCTTATGGTATACTAACGCCTAACGTCTACTAGAACACTGATATTTACTTATAATTAATGACTGATTTCATCAAGTCTAAACAAACACTTAAACCCAATTGTATCAGATTTGAAAATAAAAATAAAAATAATGTAATGATAATGATAATATAATCATATAAACTATCTTACTATTGCACTAAGATGGTGCAATGATACAAATTTGCCATGATTTCCTGTATTAGAACACCTGACTATTGCGCTAAGATTGGTGCAGCAATACGATTGAATTAGCCGTGCTTTCCTGCGCTGCTGAAGACCTAGTGGCTGAGACCACCACGTGAAGCCTTGTCACCCTAATTTCAAAGACTTATCCTCATGCATTATCTCTCTTCCTTTTTTAAATCATAGTTTGTGTACAAAACAGTAGGTGGTGGCTTGTTTGAAACTATGGATATATTTGTTCCAATTTGACACTAGCACGTAAGAGTTGAAGAATATGCAAATTATTATCATTTTTCTTATTTTCTTTTTATAAAAGTCCAATGCCTTAATTAAAACGTGCTCATGATTTACGGCATATGTTAACCATGGGCGGATGTACGTGGGGCTCATTTCAGAAGTTTTATAATATGTTATATATTAAAAGTGAGTGGGTGGGCCCCTATCAATCTTGTTTTTACTACACACAAACAAAAAGTCAAACACCATAAAGTGTAAATCCTATTTTTAAGAGGTTTGTTATATATTAAATCGTTTTTTTTTTTTTTTTTAAATGGACAACAAGATCTATAGAGCTTAAAAAAAAAAAAAGCGAAAAATAAAAATAAAAAGTCTTTTTTGTTCTTTTTTTGTTTCCTAGTAGGTAGGTTACTTTTAAATTAAAATTATTATTATTATAATAAATAAATAAAAATATAATTTTATGTATTCCTTTTTAACTTAGAAGAGAAAATATATCTTTCTTAGGATTTGGTTTCCTAAATACGTATCATAAACTAATCTAATCTATATACATATATATATATATATATATATATACTTCTTTATTTTTTTTTTCTAGTTTTTCACGTAAGCAATTGCATTTCTACTTCTACAATTGAATTCTTCTTATTCTTCAGTTTCTCTATCCAACTAATTTAAAGTACGAGATTACAAATTAATAAATATTTTAAGTTTTTTTATATTTCTTATTTTCTTAGGTTATTATTTATTAATATGATTTCTTTAATAAATTCTTCTTTCAATATATATATATATATATATATATATGATTTTGCTACATTTATTATACTATTTTTATTTAAACGTTTATTTATTTAAATTAGTTCGATATTTTTTATTTGATTTTCATATCAGAAACCCATTGAAAATTGATGGATTTTTCAAAAAAATTAAAACCTCAGATGCTGGTTCATCTTTGTCAACATCTAATATTAATATTCTAGCTTCTGAAAATCAATCCACGGAATCTCCAACAAAGGATATTAACCAAAATCATAAATCTTTAGTGCGTAATCCAATATTATGACGACAAATATGGGATTATCTGTCAATGAACGTTATGAAATTTGTTAATTTTGATTTATAAAGCTGGTGTCTTTTTTATTTATTAATTTATTTGTTCTACCATTACATATGAGACTTGATGCAGTTAAATTTGTATTTTTAACTTAGTATTTAAATATTAGTATATTTGTCCCGTGTTAAAATATTTATTTTTGTCTTGGCCCCCCAAAGTTGTAATATTGGCTTCGCCCTGATGTTAACCATTATGACGAGAGAGCTGTATAAAACCAAATAATAATTAAATGAGTCCAGATATGTCCTAATCCGAGTATTCAAAATTTGAATAAAATACATTCATATTAATCATCTCAATATATATCAACCATGCACAACTTTTATATATATATATATATATATATATATAAATAGATAATCATAACATATTATTATATTAACATGATTAGTAGTCAATAGTCATGAGGAATCTTATTTTATGGAAATTCAAATGATATATTAATTTAATAGCTAGCTAGGTCCTTGTTTTGATTATAACAAAGACTATCCATGCAATGCATGGCGACTTGGTGGCTATAAATACCATACAAGAAAAGCCAACTTTACTCATTCAATCAAATCAGCTACTTTTTACAACTTTTTTTCGAAAGAGAAAAAAAAAATAGCAGCAACTTTACAAACTCTCTGATATTCAAAAAATGGTAAACCAGGCTCGTATATTTGTTTGTGTTATTTTTTTAACTCAGATTATATTTATAGCATATTCTTCAATTATTTATTTTTGATTATTTTTACTGCAGGGAACCATTAAGCTAGGGCCATGGGGTGGTGCTGGAGGGGTCGCTTGGGACTTTAACTCGGGTAGTGGTGCTGCAATTAAAGAGATAGTAATCAATCATGGTGACGTCGTCGATTCACTCACTTTCACTGCCATCGATCGTGTAACCGGAGAAATTCTGTCTAAGGCTATATTTGGTGGTTTAGGTGGTCAACCTGACCAGGCAAGTATATATAAACAACGTTTTTGGTCTTATAAGGTTTTGATTGTCTTACTATTATTATTTTTTTTCTTTCAGAAATTATAATATTGTATAATTTATATGTAGATTTCGATCGACTGGCCTGAAGAATATTTGACCTCGATAACCGGGACTACAATTGTTTATCTTGAGACTCTTGTAGTTGAATCTTTAACTTTCCATACCAATCGGACCACATACGGACCTTATGGTCAAACGAATGGCTCTGCTTTTGAAATTCCTTTAGAAAATGCAGAAATTGTTGGTTTCTTTGGACGTTCTGGTGCTTTTGTCGATGCGATAGGTATCTATGTAACGCCTTCTGCTAATTAAGCAAGGTAATTAAAATTACGACCCCAGTTGTTATGTTATTTTAATTTTCTTTCACAATATCATAAACTACTTAATTAATTAACATTCTAATTAAAAATATGATTGATTGACAGGTTTATCAACTCTCAGTTGTCTTATGGGAAGCATATTACTTATAAAATAAGTGTTCTGGTGTTTGGTTGGACGCAGTTGGAGATTATTGTTGTTGTTTTTCTGTTTGTGGTACGGCAAGTGCATATATATGTCATCCTTTTCGATGAATTTGCAATAAACTTGGTGGGATCCTATCATTATGTATTGTATCATTTATGAAATAAATGGAAGTTAAGCTTCTTAATTATTGTGCCTAATGATTGTTTATATACATCATTTTTGCAAATTGTGAATTTAAATGTATTTTTAATATTCTCAGTCTGTGACAGTACTTTTCAGTATCTATTTGTTTATAGACCTCCAATATTTTTAGGAATGCAAAATATCACCATTAAAATTCTGATGAGTAAATGTTTATTATCTTTTCAATCTATTTAAATAAGATTTGACTAATTAGCGAGATGAATTGAAGTATAATTCACTCTCACCTAATATATTTTTTACAAAAATAAAATTTAATATTTTTTTAGGAAAGGTGGCCATGGGGATACGTCAAACGTTTTTTTAATTATCTTTTAAACACAATAAAATAGATCACATATACGAAAATTACTTTTGGAACAATTTCAATTAATCATAGAAAAATATAGACAGCTTTATCATATTTCAATGGCATATATACTCAAGGAATTAAGTAATTGATTAGAAAATATATCATGCAGACAAAAAAAAAAAAAAAAACTCAAGACTTGTAATTCAAACGTAATAATAATAGATTAATAGTACGTATTGATTCAATTCCTCCATCTAAGTTTACAACCAAAAAAAAAAAAATAGTGAACAAAATGTGAAGTTTACAATTTGTTTTTGTAACTCTGAAAAATCAATGCCCAAGTACACCCGAATTGCTGGACAAACACACATTAGGTTTTCATGTTAAATTAATCAATTAAACCATTTTTGCTTATTATTTATTAATATTAACACCCATACAAACTCTATAAAAATCAAATGATGATTATAAACAAGGCTTGTAGTTGTTTTTACAGCCAAAAGGTTTTTTTTTTTTACTGCAAATAAAATCGCAGCAAATGCAAGCACCGATTATAGTTATATAATATATATATATTTATAGACATACAGTACTACAAAAGCTCATCTCTTTCTTTTTAATTCAGCTTTAGTTACACACATTTATTAGGACGTTCAAATAGCTCTAATTTGAAGGACTTGTTCACTCTTTTCTTTATTAAATTAATTATAGTTAGTGAACAGCACCTGGTGGTTGTTTTGAAACCGGATATAAGCTCACAACTTAAAGACTCGATATAGGATTTGGATCCTCTAATCATTATCACATCTTTTTCATGACCTTTAATTTTTAAAGTATATGATTGGTATATAAAACACACCACATATTTTCGAAACAAACTGACATAATGATCATTGTACGTGCACAATAAAAAGCATATATAACTTCCATTTATTTCATAAAAGATACAATGTATAAGGAAAGGATCCCGGCAAGTTTAGTACAAATTCATCCAAAAAGGATGGCAGATGCTCTTGCTATGCACAAACAGAAAAACAACAACAATAATCTCCAAATGCGTCCTAACAAACATCAGAACGCTTATTTTATTAAATACTACGTGATTTCCGAACGCGTAAAAAAACCTGTCAATCAATAAAGTTTTTAATTAGAATGTTAATTAACCGGCTTATGAAATTGTGAAGAAAACTAAAATAACATGACCACTCGGTGTCATAATTTTAATACCTTGTTTAATTAGCAGAAGGTCTTACGTAGATACCTAATGCATCAACAAAATCATCGGCAGTCACGTCAAAAGAAACCAACAATTTCTCCATTTTCCATAGGAATTTCAAAAGCAAAGCCAGTCATAAAACCAAAAGGTCCATGTTTGCTCAGATTAGTATGGAAAGTTAGAGATTTAGCGACGACATTCCCAAAATAATCAAGTGTGGTCCCACTTATCAAGCTCAAATATTTTCCCGACCCACCGATTGAAATCTACATACATAATATTATTATAATTATTGAAAAAATTAATAATAATAACTAAATAAATAGCCAAAGTTTTATAAGATATAAAAAGTATATATGTAATTATGTAATTATGTAATGTACTTACCTTATCACTTACACCACCATTACCACCATGTCTACCTGCAGACGATACAGTTTGTCCGGTTGCACTATTGAAGCTTTTGAAAGCAACTGAATCAACGACATCTCCATGACTGATTACTATCTCTATAATGGAACTAGCTATCACTACCTGGAATCCTTTATATACATCATTTTTGCAAGTTGTGAATTAAATGTTATTTTAATATTTTCTACTCGTAACAGTTTTTTTTAAGCATATACTTTATAGACCTTCTATTCTATATATGCATTTTTTTTTTAATTAGGAATGCATATAGTATTTAATTAATTTCCTTTAAAATTCTGAGTAAATGTTTACATTTTTTCAATTTATTTAATTATAAGGTTAACTAATTTAATGAAACCA